>JAUTBS010043253.1:0-21590 GCA_032361285.1 Aequorea victoria
ATACCGAAATAATCCTAATTGCCACAAATGCAATTTACAAAAGGAATTATTAAATTAATAAATATTAATCTAATATTTCTAACAAGTATAAATGAATTGAATGGGCAAAGAGTGTGATGAGAATCGTACCTCAGAGATCCGCCAGTACTCGATCACGAACATCTCTTTGGTCCAACACACCGACCGCAGACCGGTGTATAACGTCGCCAGCGCCGCTCCTCCCAGTTGAAGGACAATATCCGGTCAAAATCATGCAGGGTTCCCAGGAAGTAAAGTTGCACGGTGTTAGTCATGTTCCTGACCAGGCACGCACCGAACAGGTAGAGTAAGAATGCACGAGCGACCCACTCGAAGTAGTAGGGCTCAGTGCACTCGAACTCCATATACCTATCCATGAGCCAGGCGTACCGGATACGCCCTCAATTGGCCTGACGAGGGACCTCACCCAGCCAGTAGTTAAGTGCCTTCGGGCACAAGCCGACAGTGGGGTCGAGTGGAATCAGTCTCCCCCACTCTGATCCCCGTAATCATAGCAAAATCTAACGGGGTCAAGGTGGCCTCGAATGTCGAGAAGTTAAAGGTATCGGTGGTATCCCACCACCTCTCCACTATAGCCGTTAAGAGTACTCTGTCATTATGAGTACTCGTGAGGAGTGGGATAAACCGGCCAAATCTGGATCTGTCAACGAGCACCCAACTTTCCAGGAGGAGAACCTGGTACCACTTAAGGATCCGGGCAGAGCCCCCGAATCTACGTCAGTAATGACCGATCCGCAAAAAAGAATAAAAACACAAAAAATTGTCAGATAATATAGACTGAACGAAGAAAAACTAAAGAAAAAGAGAGTGCATAATCTGACTAAGAAAATAGAAAATCTATCATGTTAAGTACCAGAAAGCGCAACTTAATTTGAGAGGCCAAAATAAGAAAGCCCAATAAAACCTAAGAAAGTATGAAAATGTTTACTTAGTGCCTAAAAGAGAAAATTCCCTCTTAGGAAGCTCTGAAATGCAACCTAAGTTGGACCAAAAGTAAAAGCCCAATAAAGATAAGAAAGCGTGAAAATGCTTACTTAGTGCCGAAAAGAGAAAATTCCCTCCTAGGAAGCTTTGAAATGCAACCTAAGTCAGACCAAAAATAAAAATCCAATAAACCTAAGAAAGTATAAAAATGCTTACTTAGTGCCTGAAAAAATTCCGTCTTAGGAAGCCTTGAAATGCGACTTAAGTCGGACCAAAAGTAAAAATCCAATAAACCTAAGAAAGCGTGCAAATGCTTACTTAGTGCCGAAACTAGAAAATCCCCTCTTAGGAAGCTTTGAAATGCAACCTAAGTCGGACCAAAAGCAAAAACCCAATAAACTTGAGAATGGATGAAAATGCTTACTTAGTGCCTGAAATTGAAAAATTTCGTCTTAGGAATCCTTGAAAAGTGACCTAAGTTGGACCAAAAGAAAAAAATCAATAAACCTAAGAAAGCGTGGAAATGCTTACTTAGTGCATAAAAGAGAAAATTCCCCCTTAGAAAAGTTTGAAACGCAACCTAAGTTGGACCAAAAGCAAAAACCCAATAAACCTAAAAAAGTGTGAAAATCCTTACTTAGTGCCGAAAAGAAAAAAAATTATGTCTTGGGAACCCTTGAAAAGCGACTTAAGTCAAACCAAAAGCAAAAGCCTAATAAACCTAGAAAAATATGTAAACGTTTATCTACTGACCCAAGAAGAGAAAATTTTTTCTTAAGAATTCTTGAAAAGTGACTTAAGTCGGACCAAAAGTAAAAGCTCAATAAATCTAGAAAAATGTGTAAACGTTTATCTAGTGACCCGAAAAGAGAAAATTCCCTCTTAGGAAGCTTTGAAACGTAACCTAAGATGGACCAAAAGCAAAAACTCAATAAACCTACGAAAGTGCAAAAATGCTTACTTAGTGCCTAAAAGTGAAAATTCCCTCTTAGGAAGCTTTGAAATGCAACCTAAGTTGGACCAAAACCAAAAGCCCAATAAACCTAGAAAAATGTGTAAACATTTATCTAGTGACCCGAAAAGAGAAAATTCTATCTCAGGAAGCCTTGAAAAGAGACTTAAATCAGATCAAAAGTAAAAGTGCAATAAACCTAGAAAAACGTGTAAACGTTTATCTAGTGACCCAAAAAGAGAAAATCCCTTTTAGAAAGCTTTGAAGTGCAACATAAGTCAGACTAAAAGCAAAAATTCAATAAACCTAGGAAAGCATGCAAATGATTACTTAGTGCCTGAAATTGAAAAATTATGTCTTAGGAAGCCTTGAAAAGCGACTTAAGTCGAATCAAAAGAAAAAACCCAATAAACCTAAGAAAGCGTGAAAATGCTTACAACCTAATGTTGGTCGGGATGAATAGAGATCCAGCCAAAATGGGACCATTCGGATCATCCACTAAGCCGTCGATCGCAGGACCCTAGACGAAGGGAAGCCTTTTCTTCTCGGGAAATGTCAATATGTAACCCTAGACGGAGTTAATTAAAAATATTAAAAACACCATAGAAAAATGTGCAAACATTTGTCTAAGGACAAAAATAAGTCAGTAATTCCTTCGGAAAAATGTACGACACAACCTAAAGTTGGTCGGGATGAACAAAGATCCTGCTAAAATGGGACCATTCGGATCGTCCACTAATCCATCGAACGCAGGACCCAATGGGACGCACTTGGGACCATAAGACCACGAGACAAGTAGCCGAAATGCGTTGCTCCGGATCGGACAGATCAAAGGAAAGTCCTTCCTTCTCGAGAAATATCGATACGTAACCCAAGACGGAGTTAATGAAAAATATTTAAAAAAATACCCTAGAAATATGTGCAAGCATTTTTCTAGGGACAAAAACAGGTCTGTTAATTCTTTCTGGAATACGTACAACGTAACTTAAAGTTGGTCAGAACGAACAGAGATCCAGCCAAAATGGGACCATTTGGATCGTCCACTAACTCGTCGATCGCAAGACCCAATGGGATGCATTTGGGACCGTAAGACCATGAGACAAGTAGGTGAAATGCGTTGCTCCGAATCGAGCAGATCAAAGGGAAGCTATTCCTTCTTGGGAAACATTAATACGTAACCCAAGACGGAGTTAATTAAAAATATTAAAAATATCCTAGAAAAATGAGCAAATATTAATCTAGGGACAAAAACAAGTTAGTTAATTCCTTTGGAAATACGTACGACATAAGTCGAACCAAAAGAAAAAACCCAATAAACCTAAGAAAGCGTGAAAATGCTTACAACCTAATGTTGGTCGAGACGAACAGAGATCCAGCCAAAATGGGACCATTCAGATCGTCCACGAAGCTGTCTATCGCAGGACCCAATGGGATGCATTTGGAACTGTAAAACCATGAGACAAGTAGGCAAAATGCGTTGCTTCGGATTGGGTAGATTGAAGGAAAGCCCCTTCCTTCTTAGGAAACGTCGATACGTGACCCAAGCAGGAGTTAATTAAAAAAATATATATAAATATAATAATAATAAGCAAAAACATCCTAGATAAATGTTAATCTAGGGACATAAAATATAATAAAATCCTGCCTCAGGAAGTGTTAACCCGCAACCCGATAGCAGAAAAATAAAAAAGTTCCCCTCAAAAAATATAAAAATGTTATCTAGGAATAAAAAATAAAAAAAATCTCCGCGGGAAATGTTAACACGCAACCCAACGACGGAGAACCAAAAACATACACATGCAAAAAGAAGATGGAATAAAAAATAAAAATAAAAAATTAATACGGGGTTCAACCTAATCATACAAAAGTTTCCAAATTCAAATCTATTTTAATTTTAAGAGTTCAAGTTGTTTGATGTTATATTATGAGAAATCATCCATCCAAATGCTTCGGGCCTACCATGTGCATACATCTAAGTCCATAATTCCTTTTAATTTTTTTTTTGGATTTTATTTGGTTCAATTAAATAGAAATGAACTAGAAAATGAAATAGACGTACCTAGCAGTTCGACATCGAGAGATGAAAAATTGGAGATCGAAGCAGCTGATCTGGGCCCGCGCCGGTGTCAGTGTAGTAGAAGCGGAAAGCTAGCAGTAACTCCCAAGAATAAGCCGGAGGGTCATACGTTGCTGGGACAAAACCCCCCGGCATCTCCCCAGCAAGAACCATACGAAGGGATCTGGGACCTGAGGGCTGTCCACCGCTAGCTCCTCAGCGTGGTGCTCTGAAGGTCCGCCCTCCTCCATAGCCCGGGCAGCATCAGCAGCATCCAGCAAGCCGTCCATCACGGTGGATCGCTCAGAATCCTATTGGGAATGGCTAGAAAGAGAGTTGCTGAGTCCTACGAGGCCACTGACCGGAACTACAGGAGTGGGGTCCTCCTCGTGTGTCACACCACTAGCTGTCTGATCCTCGTTGTTTACCATTTGGGTAAGTCGAAAGTCGGAGAGTATGAAGAGAGTGAGAGGGAATAGAGAATGAAGAGAGAGAAGCAATTCACGTACGGCCAAGTGAACCACCAGCCAAACTTAAAGAAGTTCAGACTTTTGGCCTACTTGGCGCCCGTCACTTCCCTATTTCAAATCTGGCACCACGACACTTCCCCCTTCACCACGTGGCTCTACGCCACTTCCATCCTCATGCGCTGGGAAATCTAATCATCACATGGCGCTACGCCACTTCTCTCCTCATGCGCTAATCTATCCAATCGACATATGGCGTAGTGCCACGTTCATCATGCACCATGTGGCGCCATGCCACCTCTCTCGAGACACGTGGCACAGGCCACGTGTCCACCTCACGTTCATTATTTCATGAGTTTTAAAATAAGAAATTCCAAAACTTGGGGTCCATCCTCGATGAAAGAAAGCTGTAACACCTTTTTTCTATCACCGAAATTACCCGGTTACTCATGGAAAGCTTCATTCTCGCACCCCGAGATCCTAAACAAGGTTTGTCTCATGACCTTAAACTGAGTGATTTGGGTCCGTCTCATGACCTAAAACTGAGTACCTTTGGGGTCCATCCCTTAGCCTAAAGCTTGATAAATCGGTTTGTCTCATGACGTTAGAATGAGTAACTTGAGTCATATATGACTTTAAACTACGCATGCGGTCCGACATGACTTTAAACTGAATAAACGATCCTACATGACCTTAAACTATGCTCGTAGTCTGGCATGACTATAAACTTATTCTCACAGTCCGACACGATTATAAATTGGTGCTCGCAGTCTGGCACGACTATAAACTATTGCTCGCAGTCCAGCATGACTATAAACAAATGCTCATAGTTTGACAAGACTATAAACTGATGGTCACAGTCTAGCATGATTATAAATTGATTCTCATAGTCTGGCATGATTATAAACTGTTGCTCGCAGTCCGACATGACTATAACTTGATGCACGTGATCCGCTCACGACCTTAAAAGGATAGCTTTTATTTTGCTTTTGTTTTGTTCTATTTTTTTCTTTGCCTAATGAACGGTTTAATCAAAAGAGAATTTCTATGGTTCTTTGACATTCACTCACCCACGCATTGCGGTGAGAGTTTTGTGAAAGAGGGACAACTGTAGACACCCCAATTTTGACTAAACTGAACATAGGTTGGTTCTGTAAGCTTTTTGATGATGAATGCATACATCAGCCACATCGAAGGAACCTCCAAGAGTTCAAGAGTTTAAGGAGTACCCCAAGGAACATTCCAAAACACCCCAAAATACCTTGAAACACCCAAAATACCAAAAATACCCCTTTGTGCAGCCCAACCCAGCACTGCGCCACCTCTAAGTGGCGCATGCCACTTCCCACCAAAAAAACCCACGCCATGTCAAAAAACCAAGCCACTTGCCTCCAACCTAGCGCCACGCCATAATCTTTCATGCCACTAGCCAAGCCATGTCAGAGCCTTAAGCCACATTTACCCCTGGCGCACCACTTATGCCTACCGCCACGTCACTACCACATGGCGTGCGCCACCTTGACAGGAAACTTCAGCTCCAAGTTAGCTCCTTGCGAAAAATTTATAAATAAGACCCCCTACCTTAAAAAAAAGAATTCTCTAAGTATCAAACATCTGTAGAATTGAACCCCAACTCGTATACTAGCCGAACCTCTGCCAAAATATAAAATTCAGCATAAGCAATTCCCGAAACCCAAAACTAAGACTACCTAATTTAGAATCATTTGCATTGGAAGGACTCTAAGGACTCAAAGATTGCATGGAAGGCTTCCCAATGATGCACTATATTTGAGGAAAAAGCTTCAGAACTGCTTGAAACTTCATTATTCTTCCGGGGTATACGGTAAGTCCCTCATTTTCTCATCTCTTTCATTTATCTATCTTTTTCCTTTCTTAAAAATTCTTTCTATTTGATAAAAGGGGAGAAAGAGGCCGTTGGCCTCATTCTCCCCGGTTTTGTTTTTCACTTTTTGCTTAAACGTGTTTTTTTGTTTCATAGGAATGCATGTTCTTTTTCTTTGTTCTTAGCTCTTTTAGCTTTAGAAATGCATGAAATATAAGAATTAGACTATTTGCCAAAAATCTTACATGAATTGCCATTTTATTTGCTTTGTTTCTTTTATAAAAAAACACCCGCACACAAATAGCACACCGTTTTGCTAAAATAGTAGCCCCATTTGGATTTCTGATTTTTGAACTCACTCTTCGATAATGACACGCGCCATTTCCAAAGAGCCCAAAAGTGGCACACGCCATATCCAGATGGCGTACGCCAGGTTTGAGGTGCCGTGCGTTATTTTTGTTTAAAACCAGTGACTTCTAGTAGCTTTTTCCTACATCTTTTTAAGTGTAATTATGTATAGAAAACCTTAGTTTTAGGTTATATTTTATTTCCTTATTTGCTTTTCAATGTTCTCTCTTCAACCCCCTTTCTGTATGTGTTGTTTTTGCTGAATCTAAGACAAGAACAAAACAAAATAGTTAAGTAAAAGTCGATCTTTGGATTGGGCGAGAGGGGTGCCTAACACCTTCCCCTTTTGTACCCTAGCTCCCGAACTATTTTTTATTGTAAGAACGGACTAGACCATTGAAAGTTTTTGGTTTCTTGGTTTACCCGAAAACTAAGTGGCGACTCCAATTGTGCGGCCTTTAACATGGACGCGTTTATGGGAAAACTTCTCTTTTCTTCACGTGTTGTTTTAAAAATTGGAAGAGAAAAAGAGATTGGATTTCTCAAACCATATGATAACCACGGAGGGTCCCGAGAAAGAGAAAGAGAGACTTGGGTGATGAAACCTGACTCAAAAGAAAGAGAAGAGCTACTCAAATCAATCAAAAGTAGACATGAAAGAAAAAACACATAACCTATAAGAGTATTTATCCTAAATAGAAAGTTATACGCTGACTATATGCAGATAAAAGGCTTGGTAGTCAGTAACCAGAGTACCTTCTGAATAGGAATTAAGAATATATCTTCCCGACCAAGTAGTACCTGGCCAGGTCAAACAGTATGCAATGACCATTTTTGGTGTATCTAAAGGGACATACGTCCAGAAGGTTTGCTTGCTTCCCCTACATATCTCCGAGATAGTAAATCGCCGAAGTGAAGGGTAGGTAAGCATTTGACTTATTTTATTTTGTCATTTCTTCTTTTATTTTGGAAAAGTACCCAATAAAAAAGAGAAGAAAGGATATGGAAACCATGCATGCAATGCTAATACTAATGATAAATTTAAGATAAGAACAGTTGAAATATTTTTCAAGTTTAGCTCACTTTCTTAAAACGATCCCCTGCGGAGTTGCCACTATGAGGAACCCCTCATTTGAAAAACTTCGCCGCCCTTGTTCTCTTTTTTCTTAAAACACGCTCTCGAGGTTTTTAGAGATAAAAGAAAAAGTGGTTTGTTTTATTGTTTTGAAAAGAGAGCATCCCCCAAATACGTCGTTGTTAAAGGCTGCACAATTAGAGTCCCCACTTAGTTTCAAAAAAACCAAGAAACCAAAACTTTCAAGAAACTAGTTCAGCCTTACCAGAGATAATAGTTCGGGAGCCAGGGTACAAAAGAAGATGGTGTTAGGCACCCCTCTTGCCCGATCCAAAAAACTGGCCTTTACTTAACCATTTCTTTTTGTTATTATCTTAAAGTTATGAATAACAACACATATAGAAAGGGGATTGAAGAGAGAACATTAAAAATAAACAAGGAAACAAAACATAACCTAAAACTAAACTTTTCTATGCATACTTACACTTAAAGGCATGTCAAGTGGGAGATGTCAATATATCAGTGTAGTTGAAGCATATAAAACATACTGTTAAAATAGAAAGATGTAGGAAAAAACTACTAAAAGCCATTGGTTGCAAGCAGAGGTGGCGCACGCCACCTCATAACCTGGTGCACGCCATATTGACATTGCGTGCACTACCTCATAACCTGGCGCACGCCATCTTGACATGGCGTGCGCCACCTTTGGGCTATTTGGATGTGGCAAGCGTCACTATGGAAGAGTGAGCTCGACACTTAGAGGCTCAAAAGGGGCTACTATTTTAAGAAAATAGTGTGCTCTTGCATGCAAGTATGTGTTTATACGAAAAGAAAGAAAGATAGCATTTCAACAGAAATTCCAACACATATAAAATATGCAGAAACGACTACTAGAAAAAACGTTACTGAAAAGCCACTGATTGTAAGTAGAGGTGGTGCACGCCACCTCATAAGCTGGCATGCGCCATCTGAACATGGCATGGGCCACCTTTGGGCTCTCTAGATGTGGCGCACATCACTATTGAAGAGTGAGCTCGATACTCAAAGGCCCAAAAGGGGCTGCTATTTTAAAAAAATAGTGTAGTTTTTGTGTGCGAGTGTTTTTATAGAAGAAAGAAAGCAAAAAAGATGGCAATTCATGTAAGAATTTCAGCAAATAGTCTTAACCCTACATTTCATGCATTTCTAAACCTAAAAGACTAAGAAGAAAGAAAATTATGCTTTTCTACAAAATGGGGAGAACATGCTTAAACAAAAAAATGAAAAGATAGAATTGGGGAGAATGAGGCCAACTGCCTCTTTTTCCCATTTTACCGAATAGAAAGAAGTTCTAAGAAAGGAAAAAGATGAATAAATGAAAAAGATGAGAAAAGGGGAGGGTTTACCTTATATCCCGGAAGAAGAGTGATGTTTCAAGCAGTTCTAAAGCTTTTTCCTCATATACAGCGCGTCCCCGATAGGCCTTTCGTGTAGTCTTTGAGTCATCGGAGTCCTTCCAATGCAAGGGATTCTGAATTAGGTAGTCTTAGTTCAAATTTTGGGAATTGGTTATGCTTAAATTTATATTTTGGCGAAGGTTTGGCTTGTACGGGATTATGGGATCAATTCTGCGAAGGTTTATGCTCAGAGAATTGCTATATGAAATAAGAGAGGCAAGGCCTTTCTATTTATAGATTTTGGGCAAGGAGCTACCTTGGAGTCGAAGTTTCCTCTCAAAGTGATGCATGGTAGGTGAAGTGATATGGCGCCAGGTGGTTGTAGCACGCACCAGGGGCAAATGTGGCTTATGGTTTGAAGTAGCGTGGTTAGGGTATGGGAAAAGGTAGTGACATGGTACCAAGTTGGAGGGAAGTGGCGTGGTTTTGAACTGGCATGGGGTTCTTCGGAGGGAAGTGGCGTGCGCCACTTAGAGGTGGCGTCGCGCTAGGTTGAGGTGGCACCGATGGATATTTTTTGTATTTTGGGTGTTTTAGGGTGTTTTAGGAGTTTTCTGGGGTATTCCTTAGACTTTAGGACCTGCACGGAGGCTCCTTCAAAGCTACTGATATATGTGTTCATCATCGAAAGCTTACGGAACCAATTTATGCTTGATTTAGTCAAAATTGGGGTATCGATAGCCACCTCCAGAGAGTCCAAAAGTGACGTGCACCATATGTATATGGCGTGCGCCAGGTTGAGAGATGGCGTGCACCACCTATGCTAAAATCAGTGGCCTTCCAGTAGGTTTCTGCATCTTTTTATATCAAACATGTTTTTGTATTCATATTTGTGTGCTGATATGTTACCATCCCCCCATTTAACATGCAAATAAGTGCAAGCATGCTTAGAATACCTTAGTTTTAGGTTAAATTTTGTTTTATTGTTTAGTTTTGTATGATCTCTCTTCAACCCCCATTCTGTATGTGTTACTTTTGAGAAACTTAAGACAAGAACAAAAGAAATAGTTAAGTATAGACCGATCTTCTGATTAGGCAAGGGGGGTACCTAACACCTTCCTTTCTCGTACCCTACATCCCAAACTATTATCTCTGGTAACGATGGACTAGTAGTACCTTAAAAGTTTTATTTTCTTAGTTTATCATTAAAAACCAAGTGGCGGCTCCAATTATGCAGTCCTTAAACATGAACGCATTTGGGGGGCTCGCTTTTCAAAAAACATAAAACCCTACTTTTCTTTTAAAAAAAACTCTAAAACCGAGAGCGTTTTAAAAATAATTTTTTTTAAGAGGGAGGGCGAGGAGTTCTTCGAGAGGGTTCCTCACAAGAATCAAGATTAGGCGCAAAACATGTGAACTAAGTATAAGATCAGTTCGGAAGCCCAAGTTGATAATTCAAATGGGCTTAATAAGAGAACTCAAGTAGGGCCTAATTAAGCTCATGAGTTTTGGTTCAAAAGATTAATAAAGGCCCAAACCATTGAATAAAAGCAAAGTAAAATGATGAAAGTCTAAGCAACATGTTTTGGCACAACTTTTAACCTAGGCCAAAATATAAAAATTAAAATAGGTCAAATGATAAAACACTTATAAAAACTTAAGTTAAGGCCCAAAATATTATGAGAACTTAGAAGATGGGCAAAATAAATAGAATTAAGATTAAGTTAAGGAAAGCTCAAAGAAGTAAGAATTAAAAACAAGCTCAATGAGACCTAATCTTAATTAAGGCCCAAAAGATAATTTATTTGGGACTCTGTGCCAAGAGAATTTGTAAGCCCAAAATATAAATATAAATAGGCCCAAAACTTTTATTTTAAGCCCAAAGATTTGATATGGAAGCCCAAATTGAGTTATGGCCCAAAAATAGAATTTTTAATAAAGAAAGCCCAAATTTAATTCTTTCTCTTTTACAAAAGTTAAAATAAAAATAAAATATACATATATAGGGGTTGTTTGGTCGGCTCCCCCTAGGAGAGGGGGAGTGATGTGACATTTTTCATGTTTAAAAAAGAAAAAGGAGGAAACATAAAAGCATGGGACTTACTTGTGAAAATGAGTTTTCTAACCCACAAAGTCTTCAATTCTCCTTTTCTTACTATTCATGGAAGACTAATGTGAGGAGAGGAGAGTGATGGGACTAATATTCATAAATAAAAATAAAAATAAAATAAAATTCAAAAGTCTTTTGAAAAGACTATGGAAGAAAAACCATCCACACTAATGATGACTCAAGGTAACCATGGTTGAAATTTAACCTAACCAATGAGAACAAAGCCTAGTTAGAAGGTTGGTTGAGTTAAATGAAGGACAAAATAGTCTTTTTACCTTTAAATTTTGCCTATATAAATTAAGGAGCCTTGTCCCAACACTTAGAAACATTTTTCCAAACTCCCACACCACCACTAAGAAACTCAACATAGAGAGGGAGAGGGAGGGGAGAAGATAAGGAGGAACAAAGAAAGAAAAAGAGAAGGAAGAAGAAAAGAAAGAAATAAAGAAGAAAAGAAAGAAGGAAAAAGAAGAAAGACCCAAAAGCTAAGTCCTATCCTCTTAAAGTAAGAAAGATAACCAAGTAAGATATCTTCAAAACCCTCCATTTCTTACCTAATATCATATTCTTAAACTCATCCATCTTTTAGCTTAAAGAAGATAGGACCACGAAAGGACAAACATGGAGGAACCATTGTTCTAAGAAAGATAAACTTTCTTGAGTTGTGAACAAAATGAAGTTGAAAGATGAGACCTATGAAGAATTCAAGATAAATGACTAAAATGATATATAAAATGATAATAAGAATATTTGGAGACATGCTTGCATGAGCAATGGAGAAGGGAGATGATGGAAGTAGGAGACCCCTTTGAAAAATGACAAAATAGTGACTATAATGTTGACCCCATGAATTTTTGTGTTACCCAAACAGAGCATAAATGAAAATCTATTTTTGACGGACTTAGTTTGGCATGTTATGAGCATGTATGATGTTTTGTTGGACCCAAAAATATATTTTAAAACCCATGTGCCATTTTTGAACATTCTGCGTCAGAGTTGCATAAAAATAGTCCACTTTGAGGAATTTTAATTAATTCCAGAACAATTTCCTATATATGATCTATATATGGGATGAAAGGTATATGGGTGTAATTTCACCCAAAAACTATAAACCTCATTTTCATTTGACATATTTTGAGGAAATAGATTCTCCCGAATTGGTCCATTTTCTGACAGTTTGTGTCCCTCAAATTTTCAGACCCCTTTCTGTTGAATTTTGGCTCTCCATTTATCTTGGAATATTTAGGTAACATACTCATATAGCCTTTGTAATACTTCCCAAATTATTTATAAAGGCTTGATACTTTTAAAGAATTTTACAACAAGCGGGACAAAATCTGAAATCTCAGAAAAATTAAGAGAAATGGTATTCCAAAAGGAACAAAGTACCTAAGCCTAAGGATTTGAGCTCTTAGAAATTCTAATGAGTAATAAACGCTTATAAGAGTATTATTATGATAATAAAAAGCTAAGTGTTCCTTAAGACCATGGGGATAAGAAGTAGGGTTATGAGAATCAATATGAGAAAGGCGTTCCATACCTAAAAAAGTAGGGTTATATTAGGTTTAACAAAAATACCTAAGTTATTTTCATACTTGAATACATAAGACAGATGAGATTATGTTTATGATGGGTTTTCATATAACTTAGGCACCAGGGGGGTAGCCGCGGACGAAAGAGCGATGCCTCAAGACTAAAAAGAGGTAGATCTTGTTGAACAACTCTGTTTCAGGTGAGAGTTACTAGCAATATTATAATAAAATGTGATGAATGTTATTATTTTAAAATATTTTGATAACATGTTTGATAAATGATCTCATGAATATTTTTCAAAGAAAGTTCTCTTATTGACAATGAAGTTGATTTTTGGTCCACTCGAACGTGGAGGTTGTTTTATGAAGAAGTTTTTATGAGAACATGAAAAATAATATTACATGAATAAATAATGATTTTATTTTTTTGAGTGTGCCAAGTTATTGCGGGTAACCATCCCGAGTTATTTTTCACCGAAAGGGGAGTTGCCCAAATATAGGTGTTGTTTTGTCCTGAAGGGGGCGTAGCCCAAAAGTGGGCTTATTTAGCCCAAAAGTTGGCGTTGTTACACCTACCACTAGTGATAAAGAGTGGCCCTCTTATTCGCCACTCTATTATAGTGGGTCATGATTGAGGTAACGGTACTGTCAGAACTCCCGATCGTAAGGTAAACGTTTACTTGGGCACTGTAGAGCGTGAGTTGGATGTTAAGTGTTATATAAATACTTTTGAAAAATATAACACTTTGGCATTGAGCCTATTCATTTCAGTTGATAAAATTTTCTTCAAGTATGAATGCCTGTGTTTATGAGAACTTCTCTTATCAGTATGTGAAACTACTTTTCAATCATATATTTTTGCAAAAAGTTGTTTTTGTATGTCTCGTTCCATTATAATGCTAAGTCCACTCTCATGTACTCTTTTTGGTTTCAGATATCAGTACCGGGTAGAAGTCGGTTCACCTAGTGCCAGGAGGAGGACTTTTTGAAGAAGACCTTTTGTTTAACTTTCATTTTCGGTTGTAATAGTTAACCAGGTTGTTATGATCGAGAGACGATAAAAAATGCTTGTGTTCCTATGGTTGAGGACTGAGTATCCCCTGGAATAAACTTATATTTTTGATTTAGGGATGTAGTACCCCTTAGTAGTTTATAGACTTTGGTCCTAAGAGATAATTAATTTGTCATGCAAGAATGATTTATGGGTGATGCTGAGTGAATATTTTAACAAATTAAATTAATTTTAATTAGGTGAGCCTGTGCCGCACCACTCCAAGTAGGTTAAATCATTTTCAAGGGAGTGGGTGTGACAAGTTGCTACAGTACTATTACCGTAAATATGCCGTTTACTCAGTGGACAGGGATAAGTATCATTCTCCGGGCCACGTCCACAATGCTCAGTAGTAGAGCTAGAAACATATCATAATACTAGGATATATATCCACATGGGGTCAACTGTGTGATATACTCCTTGCATATACCGTAGCGTATATTCAAACAGGGTCAGATATATGATATGCCCACCACATGGCACAAACCATGTAATAACAAGGTTATAAAACATTTTTTGTTCATTAATAAATATCCAAGCTTCCATTATGTTCCAAAATATATTCAAAGACCCTTTCCTAAAATAAGAGTTCGCAAACATAACTTTATTTGGCAAAATACCATCATTTTCATAAAAGCATATAGCATGAAAACAGACTGAATTTAACTATTCACACATTCATAATACAAAACTAGTGATAAAATAAACTCACCTCAAAACAAGTGCTCCTCCTTGAGCCACACCCTTATGTTCACTCCGGACCTTCGATTCCTAACACATAAATACGTAGGAACTTAATTTCGTGAACTAAGTTAACATATGAATGCTTGTGGGGGTATGAAAGTGAGATATTTTCTTAAATATATCATTTTAATCACTCTTGGTACCCTCATGGTCCCCAAGATCCCTAACTTGTGTTTAGGTACTTAGATTTGCATAAAGCCTCTTGAATCATATTTTTCATTATTTCCAAATTTTGTCCCACCCATTTGAAATTAGTTTTAAAATGTTAAACCTTTTCTAAAAATTATGTAATAGTTACATATGAGATACTAGGATGTTATCTATATTTTTCATGAAGAACCCGAGAGCCATATCTCAACACAAGGTGGTCTAAAAATGCGTGGGGCACAAACTGTCCGAAAATGATACTGTTTGGGAGAATCCTCTTTTTTCAAGATCCATCCAATGAAAATGTGGTTTATCCATTTTGGGTGAAACTAGACCCATATAAATTTCTTTATATATATGGCTCATCTTAAGGAGATTTTTCTAGAATTTACTAAAAATCCTCAAAGTGGACTATTTTTCTACGATTCTGACGTAGACTGTTCAAAATGGGTATAGCGGTTCTAAATTACACTTTTGGGTCTAACCAAAAATCACACATGTTTATGACATGTTAAAATAGATTTTTCCAAAACAGGTTTCTGTTTAGGCTCTGTTTGGGTAGCACGAAAAATTCTAAATGGGGCTTTAATTTATTATTTTTAACTTTTTCATGAGATTCCTTACTTCCATTTTATTTTCTTCCCTCTTACCCATGCAATAATTATTTTTATTCATCTTTAGATCACTTTTTATGTCATATTAGCCATCTTCCTTAATTTTTCCATAGTCACAACTTATTACTTTATCCTGTCCCCAAATCAAGAAACTTCATTTTTCTTTCTTTTCTTTTCTTTTATTTTTTTATACCTAAATAGTCACATCACTCCTCCCTTATGGGAGGAACCGGACAAGAGATTAATTATATATATAGATACTTATTTATTTTATTTATTATTTTTACATTTTTATGGGAATTAAAATGGGTTTGAGCCTAATTAAAACTTTGGATCAAGTTTGTCATCTTTTGGGCCTTTTAATAGTTGGGCTTGTAACTTAATTCATTGAGTCTCAATTAAAATAATTGGGTCTATTTATTTATATTTATTGGTCCCTCATTATATTTGGCCCAAAATCTTAGTTTATTTTCCTGCTTCTCCTAAATTTGGGACTCACTTAGGCCTTTCATGGATTACATTTCTTGAACTTTTAATTGGGTTCATAAATTCATGAACTTATTGGGCCCTTATAGTTGGGCTTAGCCTTATTATCTACTCAAATTCTTATTCAAATTTTTGAGCTTTAGGAGTTCTTAGGTCTTGCTTGGGCCCGTTTCAGTTTTTTGCGCCTTTTTGTCTTTTATAAGACTTTCAAACTTTAACTTTTAAAATTTTCTTGTTCTAATTTATTTTGGGATCTTTCTATCCATTCCATATTTTTAGGTTTATCCCATTTTATATTTCATGCATTTATCCCTTTGATTCTAGGGTTCGAATGCTACTCATCATCACTTAACGCCTTTATTCTAGGTTTAGTGTTTAATGATTATGCTGTGAAAAGTGAGGTGTCACAATATCCTCCACTTAAAGAGATTTTGTTCCAAATTTTGACTTACCGGGCGTAAAAAGATGTGCATGCTTTTCTTGCATATCCTCCTCCCTTTCGCACGTAGCTTCCTCCACATTGTGATTTTGCCATAACACTTTCACAAGAGGTGTTGCCCGATTACGCAGTCTTTGCTCCTTTCATTCCATAATCTGAATTGGCTCCCCCACGTAAGTTAAATTCTTACTTAGTTCTACAGGTTGTGCGATCATCACGTGAGTTGGATTAGGTACATACTTCCAAAGTATAGAAACATGAAACACATTATGAAGTTGTTGCAACTCTGGAGGTAGCGCCAACTAGTAAGTAGTCTCACCGACTCGTCGTAGAATTCCATACGGATTGATGTACCTTAGACTTAACTTGCCCTTCATTCCAAACTCATCACTCCCTACCAGGGTGATACTCGAAGAAATACTAGGTCACCAACCTCGAAAGCCAGTTCTCTCATCTGATTATTGACATAGCTCTTTTGTCTGTCTTGTGCTATCTTCATTCATTCGCGTATGATTCTAACCTTGTCTTCCATCTCTTGTACTATCTCAGGTCCTAGAAGGTTCCCCAACTTCGTCCCAGCAAATTGGAGTTCTACATTATTTGGCCATAAAGTGCCTCGTATGGAGCCATCTCGATGGTCGCTTGATAGCTATTGTTACATGCGAACTCTATTAGCGCTAAGTGCAAATCCCAGCTCTCTTGAAAATCTAATACACAAGCTCATAACATATTTTTTAGAGTTTGAACGGTCCTCTCTGATTGTTCATCCGTCTGTGGATGGTATGCCGTGCTAAACTTCAGAGACGTTCCCATTGCGTTCTGTAGACTCGGTCCTTTGAAGTAAATCTTGGATCTCTATCAGATAATATTGACACTGGTACTCTATGAAGTTGAACAATCTCACCCATATATAGTTTAGCTAACTTATCAAGCGTAAAGGAAACTTTTACAGGTAGAAAATAAGCTGATTTGGTCAATCGGTCTACGATAACCCAAACAGAGTCGTCACCTTTCTGGGTTCAAGGTAACCCAAACACAAAATCCATCATAATATTCTCCCACTTCCATTCAAGTATGGGTAGTGGTTGCAGCAGTCCTGCCGATTTCTGGTGCTCCGTCTTCACTTGTTAGCACACTAAACATCTTGCCACGAACTCGATAATTTCCCGTTTCATCCCTTTCCACCAATAGTGTTCTCGTAAATCTTGATACATCTTTGTACTTTCCGGATGCATTGTGTCACACCCCAAATTTTGAAAAGGTAATCGGCCATGGATTAAGGGCCTTAACCCAACTAATCCAAGAAAGCCTTAAATAATTATTAGCTACAAAATGTTAATATAATATTAATTATAAGGGATTTAACAATTTAATATCCAATTTTGTAAATGCAGGTCAAACTGCCCAATAGATTCAGCATATTGTCTCAACAGCTCATAGCCAAACTGTTTTAATTCTATTCAAATGCGGAAGCAAGATATAATTTAATTATTTAATTTCTTTGAATACGAAGCAAAATATAAGGAATGCATGTCTTAGAGGTCCTTATACTGGATCCCTCAAAGCGGTCGAGTCCATCAACAAGCTTCTCATTTGATTACCTGAAATGTTTAGTTTTACTACATCAACAAAAAGCTGGTGAATGGAACATGCAAAATACAATACAGTCCAAAGTAGGGTATAAAATAGATTTATACATTAACATAATCATAAATATGCAGCGGGGATCTTCACACTCCTCCTTCTCTCTAGAAAAAGCAATATTCAAGCGATCTGCTCGGGGAGAGCCTCATTCTCTTGAGTGCTCTCCCCCGGGCCCTGATTCATAAATTATTATGGTGTTTTTCTGAAGTCTACCGATGATGTTTTGGTGTTTCCGAAGTCTCTTATCAGTTTCGTAATTCTGATGAAGGCTACCATGGAGGTTTTGTGTTGACCCCGTCGTTTTGAAAGTTTTCCGAAGATGGGTGTTTTGACGTTTCTCAGCTGCGCCGATTGTGACTGTGAGGCGATGGGTTTTATCCATTGTTCCCTTTTTTGGGTCTATCGATGGTTCTGGTTTATGGTTGTGCCATCTGAGCTTTCTCCTTGTGGTTTTGGTTTATGTTTGTTTTGTTTCTGTGCTTTGTGCTCCGTTTCAGAGCTGTCATGGAGTTGGTCTTGTTAGGGGGTCTAACGGTCCTCTTCAGTGGGTTTTGGTTTTAAAAGTTTGCTTGGGGTTTTGGAACGGGCCTCCCTTATTGCGGTATGCTGCTGGCCCTAGGTTTTGGGGTGTCCATGGAAGCTTGTTAGTGCAGGTTTTTGGTGCTCCGGTTGGCTTTGCTTATCTGGTGCATCCCCTATAGATGCGATGGTGGATGTAAGGATTCATGGATAATGGTTTTTCTCTGCGATAATGTTTTCTCTGCGATTGTCCATGGATGAGGTTTTGCCATGGTTTTTTAGCTCTGGTCATGGAGGGAGATGATCTCAGTGTTTCCCGTTGGTTTAAGGAAGATGATGAACAGTGGTTCGCTGTTCCATCGGCGCGTGGTGTAAGCGAGGCTGGTTCACGCCTAGGCCATTGCGCGTGAGGAGACCTCTTGTCTGATAGTTACTGCAGTCTACAGGCGCTGTCATGGTTTAAGTTGTGGGGCAGTGTGCTTCTAATTGTTGCAGATTGTGGGGCCCTTTAGGGTTTGTTTGGGTCACATTTGGGTATTTCTCAGGGTTAGCTTCTATTACTCGTTCACTTACCATGAAACCGAGGAATTTTCCTCCTGAGACTCCGAAGGCACACTTGGTGGGGTTTAGCTTCATGTTGAAATTGTGTAAATTTTAGAAGGTCTCTTCGAGATCGGCCAAGTGGTCGGCTGCCCTCTTACTTTTTGTTAGCATGTCGTCCACGTAGACTTCCACATTTCTGCCGACCTGCTTTTTGAAGATGAGGTTTACCAACCTTTGATAATTTGCTCCTGCATTCTTGAGGCCGAAGGGTATGACTCGGTAGCAATAGGTTCCTCGGTCGGTGATGAATAAGGTTTTTTCTTGATCATCCTCGTTCATCAATATTTGATTGTAGCTGGAGAACGCATCCATGAAATTGAGGAGTTCGTGGCCGCTGGTGGAATCCACTAGCTGGTCAATCCGAGGGAGATGGTAGATGTCCTTAGGGCAGGCCTTATTGAGATCGGTGAAGTTGATGCACATCCTCCATTTTTTGTTGGATTTTTTCACCAATACTACATTGTCGAGCCAATCTGGGTATTGAACTTCCCGAATGAATTCCATAGCCAGGAGCCGGTCGATCTCCTCGGCTATTACTTCATTCCTTTCTTTGGCAAAGATTCGCTGCTTCTACTTGACCAGCTTGTGTAGTCGATCAACGCATAAGTGGTGGGTGATTACCTCGGGGCTGATCCCCATCATGTCCTCATACGACCAGGAAAAAATGGATCGATGTTTCTTCAAGAAGCTGATCAACTCTGTCCTCATATCGGGGAGAAGAGCCGAGCCAATCTGAACCTCTTGGTCGGGTCTGCTTTCGTCCAGGCTAACCATGAGGAGGTTTTCCACTGGCTCTCCTCTTCGCACGGTCTCTTCATCTCGGGCTTCGACCATATCAAGGGTGAGTGTTTCTTTTATTTTGGGCTTCCAGAGGGAGGTGTTGTAACATTCTCGAGCCGTGATCTGATTAGCTCTGAGCTCTGTCACGCCGTGCTCGATTGGATACTTTAGCATCAGGTGATAAGTTGAGGTCATGGCCTTTAGTCGACTAAGAGAGGGTCGACCCAAGATGGCGTTGTAGGCCGAGGGATAGTCGACCACCAGGAAGTTCACCATCTGGGTAGCCTATTTTGGGCTGAGATCGATTGTGAGGAATAGTTCAATGGATCCCATCGGCCGTACTTTTTCTCCAGTGAATCCCACGAGGGGCGATCGGACCGGATGTAACTTCTCTCGGCCAATGTTGAGTTGGTCGAAGGCATTGAGAAACAAAATGTCAGCTGAGCTGCCATTATCCATCAGGATTCTGCGCACTTTGTAATTGGCTAGGACCATGGTGAAGACCAGGGTGTCGTCGTGTGGTTGCTGTACTCCTCAGGCATCGACTTCTGAGAAAGTGATGATCCCCTCAGTTTTTATCATTTTTCCCGGTCGGTCTGCCACGCAAACCTCATCAGGACCCTCGGTCCTAAGGCGTCTGGAGCGAGCCTTCCTAGAAGAACTGCTTTCTCCTCTACTGGAAAATCCTCCGAAAATTACCTGAACCTCTTCTGCAAGGTTTTTTCCCTGGTCTCTGGGGGGCTGGTTGTCTGTCTTGCTGGTTTCTGGGATTCTCCCGATTTTGCCGACCTGCTAGGAATCGATTGAGCCTTCCTCGCTGAATTAATGCCTTTATCTGTTCTTTCAGATCAAAACATTCCTCCGTGTTGTGACCGTGATCTTTGTGAAAGCGGCAATATTTATCGGGATTGCGCTGGCTCGGTTGGGACCTAAGCTTCTTTGGCCACCGCAGCTCGGGGTTGTCCTCAATCTGTAGGTGAACCTGCTCGACCGAGGTATTCAAAGGGGTATACCTCTCAAAACGGTTGGCTGGTAGTCTAGGGCGTTTGGACTCGGCTGAGCCTGGTTGTGACCGATCAGATTCTCTGAGTTATTTTTGACATTCTGTCTCATCTCGCTTCTTTCGGTCAGCCTTCTCCGTGTACTCTATTTTCTTAGTTAGCTCAGATGGTTTTTCCTCTCGGGCAATGAGAGTATCCTTGGCGTTCATGTGCTTCTGTGCTTTGACGATCAGTTTGGTCATGCTTGTTAGGGGTGCTTTTGCCAGTGAGAATAGGAACTTCGTCGACTGGAGACCTCCCATGAATGCCATCAGAGCAACCTTGTCATCTATGTCATCCACTTTTAAGGCCTCGGCATTAAATCGAGTGACATATTGGCGTAGAGTTTCAGTCTTCCCCTGTTTGACGTTAAGCAGATATGTGGTCGGTCGAATATGTCGCTGGCCACCAATGAAATGTCCCACGAACAGCTTACTCAACTTTGTAAATGACGAGATGGTTCCACCTTTGAGCTTGTTGAACCACACTTGGACCAAGCCCTTCAGCGTTGTTGGGAAGGCTCGGCACATGATCTCGTCCGGGACTGCATGCAGGTGTATGTAGGCTTTGTACGTCTCCAGGTGATCCAGGAGGTCCTTCAATCCGTCGAAAGCTTCTATCTGGGGCATTCTGAACTTGGATGGTAGCGGCTCAGCCATGATGGACGAGGAGAACGACAAGTCTATTTTGCGGATGAGGTCGTCTACAACGGCTGCGGTTTTTCCCTTCATGGCTGCCATCATATTGTTGAGTTGATTTTTAACCTCCTTGAGTTTGACTTCCACAGCAGTGGATGCCTCG
>JAUTBS010043254.1:0-13860 GCA_032361285.1 Aequorea victoria
ATAAAACCTGAGATAACTCAACCACAAACACAACATTAGCAAACAATAAATCAATGTTGTTATAATCAAAACCAAAAACAAAGGCATGATTGAAAATGGCTTTTAGGCCAACAACTTCCATATCACAACACATAAGGAGTAATTCACTACTTACTCATATGACAACTACGATTGTGTCAGAATGGGCCGGTAATGAAGGGATGTCTGACATTGTGGGAATGAGAGATGTTAGTCTACAGATCACTACAGGCTGCAGATTGGTGCTCAAGGATGTTAGGCATGTGCTAACATCCGCTTCAATCTTATATCCACAATGAAGCTTAGATGATGAGGGCTTCAATAGCCACTTCGGGGATAAAAAATTGAAACTTTGCAAAGAATCCTTGATTGTTGCAAGAGGAAGGAAGGCATCCAGTTTCTACACTTTTGAGACTAAACTCAGCAAAGGCATGGTCAACACAATTGAGTAGGATGCCGACATCGAGCTATGGCATAGGCGTCTCGAACACACGAGTCAGAAGGGTATGAAAGTACTAGCCATGGAGAAGCTTCTACCTGAGGTAAAAAAAAATTATTTTAAATTTTGCATACACTATTTAGCTGGTAAACAATATAGAATTTCATTTAATATAGTTTATGCATCTAGGAAGTCAAACATCCTAGACTTAGTGCATTCTGATGTTTGTGAATCAATGAATATTAGTACTTTTGGTAGTGCACGATATTTTGTCACATTTATTGATGACCACTCACAGAAGGTTTGAACTTATGCTTTAAAGACTAAAGATGATGTTCTAACTACTTTTAAGCAGTTTCAGGCCATAGGAAAGCGACATAAAAATAAATCCTTGAAGTGCATTAGGACAGATAATGGTGGAGAGTATCGTGGTCCATTTCAAGAGCATTGTCAGGAAAAAAGAATCAAACACGAGATGACTATTCTCAAGACACCAAGGCAGAATGGTGTAGTAGAAAGGATGAACAGAACAATCATGGAAAGGGTCTGTTGCATGCTTTCACGTGCAAAACTACTAATGTCATTTTGGGGCAAGGCAATGAGAACATCAGTTGATCTGATAAATCTTTCTTCGTCTGTTTCACTTTATAGTGACGTGCCAGACAGAGTATGGACAGGAAAAGAGATTTTCTACGAGCACCTGATGGTGTTTGGGTGCAGAGGTTATGTACATATTGTAATATCCCGTAATTTTAATAAATGAATTTTAATGTGAAATTTAATTATTAATAAGTTGGGGGATAATAATTTATAATTAGCCTTGGGCCAATCCATGAAATTTAATAATGAGAGGGACCAATTGCAAAGATTCCAGAAATGGGGGTGGTGTGTAGGACACCTTTATTGGGGAAAGACCCAATTTTGGAAAAGACAAAATCCTTTTGTTAGGATTTTAGGGGCTGCTACCCCCTTGTTTGTCCCCCCTGAGATTCCATTTTGGGTCTACACTCTTTCTCTCTCTAGGAAAATATGAGAGCTACTTCTTCTTCTCCAAAGCTTCCCTAGGGTTTTCTTCTTCCTGTGTGAGAAACCTTGAGGGTAAGTGAGTGACTTGAAGGACATTGGAGCTGGAAGTGGTGAAGTCCCTCTACACCATTCATTGAAGAATCGGAGGAAAGAGAAGAAGGGAGAAAGTGAAATCCACCATTGAAGTGTTCTTAAGTGGGTTGAGGTAAGAATCTACCCCTAAACTTCCATAGAGGTCATATAAGTTAAATACAACTCATAAACGAAGTATAGAACCTAGGTATTTGACCCTTGACCTTCCCCTTAGCTCTAGACCATGTGTTGGTGAGAGTTCACCATGGTTGAGTACTCCAATAGAGGAAAAACTGGTTTTCCCTTTTATAAATTGGATTAAAAAGGTTTTTGGGAAAAGCTTTAGGGTGTTGGATAAGAGGGGTATGAAAGAAAATGATTTTATGGATGTTTTTGGGTTTGGATGGAAGGAGAGAAACTAGGTTTTTTACCCCAAAACGAAGCCTCAAACCAAAAAATAAAATAAAACAGAGCAGAAAAAATTCCGCAGGTGTGAGTCGACCCACAAGACCCTTGTGTCAACTCACAACTTAGTCAAGCCTCTGTAGTTTTGCAGGCCAAGCAATGAGTCGACCCACGAGGCTTCATGAGTCAACCAACGGCATTTTAGGTCTTGGTAGTTTTTGCAGGCGGTAAAATGAGTCGACCCACGGGGCTGGGGTGTCGACTCACAGCCTTGTTCGCGCGCGCATGAGTCGACCTCTGTCGCCCCATGCCTCGACCCAAACCTCCCAGTGACACACCTAAGTCGACCCAACCACCGAGTGAGTCGACCCAAAGACCCATGAATCGACCCAACCCATTCATGAGTCGACTCATGGCAGTGCACCTGAAGCTTATACTTTCTTTTCAGTTTCTGAACCCTTGTGGCCACTTTTGGCCTTAGGTTCCTTCATGGAAAATGTGCCTAATGGTCATATCTACTCTTTGAAATTATATCAAGAATTTCCAAAGATATCTAATCATTTAATTCAATCTTGCAAAACACCATAGAGTGGGAAAACTTCTAAGTTGAGATTAGGACCTATTCTAATAGGAACTAGGGGCCTTGGGAAGACCATAGGGTCATGTCATGAGATGTAAGGACGATGTGGTATTGTTGCTTATACATATTTTATTATATGATCTAGGTCCCAGAGGGTTAGCCGTGGACATTGTGGATTTTCCTAGCAATCAAGGAGGAAAACCATAAAGCTTTCAAGTAAAATATGAGAGTGGCTAGTTACATAAAATGAAATGTAGAGAACATATTTTAATAAATATTTTGGATAGCATGTGTTGTGGTGATCTCATGAGTATTTTTCTTAAAAGCATGTTTTGGTGTTAAATGAAGTTAAATTCTTGTTTATCAAATGTGAGCATATTTTATGTAAATGATGAGATCATATATGTATCTTTTGAGTTGCATGTGGTTTATAAATGCCAAGGGATAGCGGGTAACCATCTCGGAGGACCCCTTGTGTGGGTGCCTGATATCCTTAAAGGCTTGACCCTATGTGGGTGTTATCTTGGGCTTAAAGCCTTGCCCTTTTGTGGGTATTTTGATTGCCTTAAAGGCATTGCCCCTAAGAGGGTGGAGGTCCAGAGGTGGACAAGGCCCCGTGTGTGGGTGAATACACTGACCACTAGTGTTTTATATGAGTGGCCCTCTTATACGTCACTTTATAATAGAAATGTTGTAGTGAGGTTACGGTACCGTCGGAACTCCCAATTGTGAGGTTAAACGACTACTTGGGCATATTATGTGTGTGTTGAGTGTGGTGTTATACATATGCATGGTTGTAAGGTATAACATGTGAAAGCAAATGCTTAAATGCTTTGATAAAATGTATTCCAATGCATGATGGTTGGGAAGCATGGAAACCCTTTTTACATGTGTGGGTGATGGTGCTTTATTGTAAAATACTTCATAACATGTGACACTTTTATATCTTATTTCATTTTATACTAAGCCAACTCTCCTATAACGTTGTGGTTGCAGATTACAGATTTTTGGGGGTAGACTTAGTTCCACTAGTGCCGAATTGAGAAAGACTTTTGTAATATTCCTAGTTGAAATTGTTATGACAGTAAACAGTTTTAGTTTATCTTTCCGCTGTTGTTTGGGATTGTGTATCTCATAGTTAATTTATTTTCAGTATGTAGTATTTTGGGATGGAGTATTTCTTCGTAGATTTTATGTTGATGTTATTTCAGTTATGGATGTATAATGGTTTAATTTGGGCAATGCGGAGTACATTCCTCGTTATGTTGTTGTTATGTACAATTTTGGTTTAGGTGAGCCGTACCACCCCTCCCATGTGAGATTAATTACCTTTTTGGGAGAGGAGTGTTACACAATACTTCTAAGCTAAATTATTAAATTGATACATCTTATCCCCATACTTTATTTGAATATCTCATTAACTTAATTAAACTCTTCATGATAATTTTTATAGTTTAATAAATTCTATTATTCAAAATTCTCGCTCCAACCTGTTGTTCCTATATTACCCTTAAGTTGAATCATTTATTTGCATATGTATTATTAATCCGACTTCCTACTATTGCCACAAATTTGGTAATACGATAATTAGTTTACCCGTTTGTTCAATAGGAATAATCTGTTTATTCTCAACTTATCATACTCCATACCCGTCCACTTTTTTTATGCATTCTTGGTCACTAACCAATTCTTACTAGTTAATCATGATTTAATTTTTACACTTTAAGAGTATCACATGATCATTCTCGGACCATCAGATCAAATCATCTCAACAATAAAATTTCATAATCAATCTAGCACCTAAAGATTTTATCTGTCATTAATACGTATTTACAATTCTATTAAGATTTTACTTCAAGAGTCTTCTAATTAATCAAAGATTCACTTAACCAAGCCACTAATTAATTATCCTTGAATAATTATGTTAAAACAATTGAGTTTATCAATCAACCAACCGATCACATAGATTCTTAAAACTGAATTCCCAAATTACCTCAAATTAATGGTTGTATTTCTTTCGTATGCATTGTATTTATTTATTTATTATCTAATTAATTTCAAAATGTACTTACCCGATTAAGATACCATCATCAACCAATTTTCACTCAAGGATCACTCTGAACAACCGAACTAGTTTCCATAAGACACCACTAAGGTATTAACGACCGTTCTATAAGTTGAATATGGTATTATGTTTTTGAATTTCGGGGTGACTCAAAATACACCACGCTTTCGCTGCGCACTTTGATCACAGCTTCAAAAAAAATTTCTTAAGAAAATTATCGTTCTTCTAAAATTTCATAGTACAAAAGGCGCAATACCTAAGGCCATAACATTTTACCGGGTATTAACATAATGAACAAGGCTCCAACGAGATACTAGCAATCGTTCCACCAGGGTGATATATGCATAGCATCTTATCTATTCGCAAGGGTTTTCTATATCCAAAACTTATGAGTATTATACTAAGTCTAATGACTAACTACGACTTATAGGATTATTTTTCCCAACCTGATAACTTACTCAGACCTCCAATTAGAACCAACGTCAGTGCTAACGTATTTCCAATAAGATTTCAAAGCCAGTTAATCAGACGTCCGAAGACAAGGGTACGACACCCAAAAATTCTATATTTAACTCAACTTAGGTAATTACAATTTACGTCCACGATAATATAGATACATAACTAAAATTCTCATCACGTACGTGCGAGCCATCTAGCACAGATATTACAATAGATCAATATAAAATATGTGTGAGATAATATGTCAAGCTATAAATCAATACTCAAACTACCAGGACGCTGGGGATCTAGACCTCTTCTAGACATGATACAATGCACATTTTTAAACTTTTTTAAAACTTTGCTCTGATACCAAACTTGTCACGCCCCAATTTGGGAATGGTGACCGGCCATAGATTGTGTCAGGTAAGTCTTAAACATAAATAAGTTACTATATGCTTAATTAATGACTTTATTTCCTTGAATATAAATACTTTAAATTCTATTCATAATAATTTGGGTCAACAGCCCGTAAAATTCATATATCTCAATGTCAAATGAATAAATGTAGGACTATGCGGAAGCAACAAGATGATATAATATGTCCTAGAGGTCATAGAATTGGATCCCCCGCAACAGTTCATCAAATGCATAGCGACTCATTTACTACCTGAAAATGTTATAATACAACATCAGTATAAACTGGTGAATAAAATCATGATAGTACAATACAGTTCTAAAATAGGGATAAAATAAAGTGTATGATAACATAATATGACATGGTATATATAACATAAGAAAATGGGTAATCACAAACCCTTCAGCTCATCTCTTCTTAAATCATTTTATTTTCTTTCATTTGAAAATATATTTCCCTTTTTCACTTTCTTTTGAAAATACAAACGTTTTCCTTCTCAAAATGGACGTCAAGTGTCCTCATATCATATATTAACAATATCACAAAATATGGTATAGGCGACATGCTCATATAAGAGTGGGAATAAATTAAACCATGCAACAGGAACGGCCAGTGTATATATAAAGTATCAATGCCACATTTTACTCGGGGTCTCTTGACCCTTAGATTTAAATCGACATTAGAGTCACCACGGGTTAGCGCCTGGGCTTATTCTCTACACGATTCCAGTTAAGGTCACCAGACACACCCGGACTGTCCCTTAACCGTTGAGTCAACTAAGGTCAACACGGAATCTATTAAATCAATGTATATGTGTGTTTCTTGATTTTAAACATGGAATCTATTAAGTCAACTAAGGTCACCAGACACATTTTGTATATCAATGTATATGTGTGTTTCTTGATTCTAAACATGGAATCTATTAAATCAATGTGTATCAATCTATTGTTGTGTATATATAACGTGTTCACTCTACAATTATATACATTTACATTAACCATATCTATGTTCATGAATACAAAGATTAGAAATAGAGGAGAGGAAAAGGAACCAACCGGACTGAAGACTACAAATCCGACGATGGCGGCGGTGGACGATGGTGGCTCGACGGTGGTCCGGTGGTGCAGGTAATGAGAGGCTGCTGTGGTCTTGGTTTGGGAGAGGAAGAAGAGGAAGGAAACAGAGGGAGTGTTTGAGAGAAAGAGAGGTTCTGCTGGGAGAGGGAAGGAGGGAGTGAGAGAGAGTACATGAGTTTATGGGAGAGGGATGGTTGAGGCAATATTTTAAATCAGGATAGCTCCCAACAAACTTTCTTAAAAAACATCTTCATATCAATCTTATAAATTATCAAATTCTTGCTACCATACAACTCTCAACCAAATAGGAATTATCCTATTTAAAATTCTAAAATTACCTTTAATTAAAATGTTGTGATACTTAATTAATTATTCTTTCTCCAAAATCGAATTTAATTCTTGAAATAAATTTTTCGAATTTTTGAATTATAAATTTGGAATTAATATTAATGAATAAATTTATTTAGTAAGTAAAATGTTCAACTTATCATTATTCTAACTATTTGTATTTTGTTATTTAATTTGTTTTAGTTAGATAATTTATCATTTTATTTAACCATATCTCAATTAATTAAATTAATTTAATTAATAAATTTTAATTAACTAATTTAATTATTTAAAAATTAAAAATAGTTTACCGGGTTTTACATTCTTCCACCTTGTGACTGCGCCAAAAGACTTTAAGAAGCTGAATATGTTTGTTCCGTAGAACCTTCTATTTCGTATCTAAAATCTGTACTGACTGTTCATCATAGCTCAAGTCTTCGCGAACCTCAAGTGGCTCGAAATCGATCACATGTGACGGAATGAAAACATATCTCCTCAACATAGAGACATGAAACACATTATGCACTTTGGTGAGGCTCGGTGGCAAGGCCACACGATACGCTACCTCACCTACACGATCCAAAACCTCGAAATGTCCAAATATCGGGGACTCAACTTTCCCTTCTTGTCAAAACGGATAATACCCTTTCATGGTGAAACTTTCAGAAAATCATATCGCCGACAGTAACTCTAAATCTTGCCTATGCGAATCAGCATAGCTCTTTTTCGATATTGAGCTGCTAAAAGCTTAACCCGGATGGTGACAATTTCCTGGGGTAACCCTACTTTTATTTTTAGACTTTTCTTCTTACATTTCATATTCTTTACCTTTATTAGCAGATCTTCTACCACAATAAATGGAAGTTTCATTTTCTTTTTTTTTTTTGAAATTTCATAAAACAATTGTTAAGGAATTTCTCCCGAATTACATTATCATAACCCAGTTACCAAAGTAACAAGATTTTACTTGATTTATGTGCTAAAATTATTAACTAACATTTACTCTATCTTTCCCATCCTTAGCTTAAAGTCTTTCGACATCTTTAGTATTCCCATTAACTTAATTAGTTAATTTAGTTTTAGTTTATTATTTTATTTGATTATGCTTTTATTTAGTTATTTTATATTTTAACTAACTAATTTATTTATTTACCTGGCAAAAGAAAATTCTTTAAATTTTATTTCCCTCCTTTATCCTTATCTCATGATTAGGAATACAGATCCTAATCCTTTTAAGAAGTATCTTATTTTTACTAATTAAATTCTCATACTCTTTATTTTGTCTTTCTTAATATTTCAAATTTCTACCAATAATAACCAATCTTCTACTATAATAAGATAATTAAATTAATAAATTCAAGATTTCATTTTCTTATTGTTTAATTGGTAGCACATAATTATTTTCTTAATTATTTCAAGTTTTCAGAATATTTAGTTTATTTAATTACTTTACTAGTTAGTGAATTTATCATAATCAATTAATTTATTACCTTAATCAGTTATATTCTTAGTTAGTTAATTTTATTACAGAATAAATTTTATGTTCTGTTTCTTCTTTCCTTATACAATTTATTAACAATTTTATTTATGTCATTTATCATCTCCAGAATATCTATTTATTTAAGTGAGTTTTCTTTTTACTAATTGATGTTACAAAATTTGGTTACGCAAGTTTAATTAAATTTTAACCTTTAAGGTTATCTTAATTACCAATAAGGTCACATTGTAACCTCATATTTCTAAGTTAAATTATTAAATTGGTACATCTTATTTCCATATTTTATTTGAATATTTTATTAACTTAATTTAACTTTTTATGATAATTTTATAATTTAGTAAATTTTATTATTCAGAATTCTCGTTCCAACCAAGTATTCCAATATTACTCTCAAGTTGAATCATTTACTTACCTATGTATTATTAATCTGACTTTCTACTATTGCCACTAACCAATTCTTACTAGTTAATCATGATTTAATTCTTGCACAACTTAAGAGTATCACATGATCATTCTCGGACCATCAAATCAAATCACATCAACAATAAAATTTTATAATCATTCTATCACCTAAATGCTTTATCTGTCATTAATACATATTTATAATTCTATTAAAATTTTACTTCAAAAGTCTTCTAATTAATTCAAGTTTTACTGGATCAAGCCATTAACTAATTATCTTCGAATAATTATATTAAGATCACTGAGACTTAATTGTTGCTAAACCCAAACCAATGTCTAATCAATTTCGATTTTTAATTGGAGGTTAGTGATTTATAAAACTTCGAGTCTTTAAAATTTTTGAGTTTACCCATCAACGATCACATAGATTCTTAAAGATGAATTCTAAATTGCCTCAAATTAATAGTTGTATTTCTTCCGTATATATTTTTGATTTATTATCTAATTAATTTCAAAACGTACTTACCTAACTAAGATACCATCATCAACTAACTTCAATTCATGGATCACTATAAACGACCGAACTAGTTTTCATAAAATACCATTAAAATGTTAACGACCGTTCTATAAGTTGAATATGGTATTTTATTTTCGAACTTCGGGGTGACTCAAGATACACCACGCTTTCGCTGCGCAATCTGATCACAACTTTAAAATTTTTTCTCTTATAAAAATTATCGTTCTTCTAAAATTTCATAGTATAAAAGGAGCAATACCTAAGGCCATAATATTCTTCTCTGTATTTAACATGATGCACAAGGCTCCTTAGAGATACCAACAACCGTTTCATCAGGGTGATATATATATAACACCTTATCTATCTGTAAGAGTTTCTTATATCAAAAACTTACGAGTGTTCCTTTAAGTCTAATGACTAACTATGACTTATATGGTTATTTTTCCCAATCTGATAACTTACTCAGACCTTCAATTAGAACCAACGTCAGCGCTAACGTGTTTCCAATAGAATTTCAAAACCAGTTAATCAGACGTCCGAAGATAAAGGTATGACACCCAAAAGTCCTATATTTAACTCAACTTAAGTAATTACAATTTACGTCCATGATAGTATAGATACGTACCTATAATTCTCATCACGTACAAGCGAGCCATCTAGCACAGATGTCATAATATATCAAAATAAAATATGTGTGAGATAATATGATAACTACAAATTAATACTCACACTAATAGGACGCTGGGGATCCGAACCTCTTCTAGACATGATGCAATGCACTTTTTTTTTTTAGTTCTTTAAAAAAAATTTGTTTTGATACCAAATTTGTCACACCCCGAATTGGAAACATTGACTGCCCATGGATCATGGGGCTTAGCCCAACGAACCAAGAAAGTCAAAATACAATTAGTAGTCTATTTACTAATTAAAAACCATTTATTTTATTTAATTAATTAATAAAACTCTAATGTATAACTAGTGGGTCAAAACATGCCCACAAATATCCATAAATGATGTCGCAGCATCAACTAATAAATGTACTCACTGAAATAAATGAATAATGAAATAACAATGCGGAAGCTAAATATGATAATGTCCTAGAGGTCAAAGATTGGATCCCTCGCAGCAGTCCATCAACTCACGTGCTACCTGAAAAATGTTATGATTCTACGTCAGTATAAACTGATGAATGAAATCATGATAGTACAATACAGTTCTAAAATAAGGATAAAATAAAGTGTATGATAAATAACATGGTATAGTGTATACAGCATAATAAAAATGGGTAAACACCCTTCAGTTCATCTCTTTGCAAAATATTTTATTTTCATCATTTTGAAAATATAATTTTTTTTTCATTTCCCTTTGAAAATACATATATTTTTCATTCCAAAAATGGATGTCAAGAGTTCTCATATGATAACAGTATCATAAAATAAATAAATATGGTACATGCGACATGCTCAAACAAGAGTGGGAATAAAATAATCTGGCAACAGAAATAATCTGTGCAAATAAAGTAACAATGCTAAGTACTCGGGGTCTCTTGACCCTTGGATCCAAATTTCGACCAATAGGGTCACCACGAGTTGGCAGCCCGTGAATTCTTCCTAATTGATTCCGGTTAAGGTCACCGGATTCACACCGGGCTGTCCCAATAACCGTTGAGTCAACTAAAGTCAACGCAAAATTAAATCGGTGTTTTTTCTTAGCTGGCCAAAGTACCCCCGAAGATGAACATTTCTTTGGACTTTTTCCATATCCCAAGAATATAAATCTCAAGTCGCACTATAATATAATAAAAGAATAATTTTTTTTTCTTTTCATGCTTTAAAACATTTTATGCTATAAATTTGCAGGATAGTAAATTATACATAATATTCCAACGAATTAAAGTAAAACATTTAAATAAAAGTATTTTCTTTTAAAGTATTTACAAAACGATTTTAATTAAAGATATTTGAAATAAACTAAAAACCTTTTTCTTAAAATTAGTTTTGGAAAATGAGGAGTTTTTACTGAAAGATAATAGCATTAACCACTCACCTGATGTCCGCAGAAATAAAATACAAAAATGCAAGATGAAACAACTTTAACCTGAATGGTAAAATATACAACCCAATCAACAACAAGTAAAGATAGTCGATCTAACTATCCAAACGATCCCTTACCCGTTATTGTTAAATCTTTTTTGTGATTTAAATTAATTTAATGCTCATTATTCAATTTCATTATTTTCGAATTATTAAATTAATTACTAATTAATCTTGATTCTTTTATTTAATTATAATTTGACAAGGTTTAGTCAAAATTAATTTCATTGCAATATATTTTAAATGCTTGATAATATATACATTAAGTAAATAATTATTAATTTACTGTCGCATATTATTAATTTATGGATTTTCTATTTTAATCTAACATGCAATTAAGTTAACATAATATAGATCGAATAATTATTTTATTATTTCCTACGATTGTTATGTTACTAATTAATTACTATGTAGCTAATTTATTATTATGTTATTAATAACATGATAATTTAATTATAATTACTATTTATTAATAATTATTTTATTAATTAACATTATGTTAATTTCTTAGCAATGTATAAATAATTATTAAATATTTAACAATTTAATAGTATTTAAAAAAGTTTATAAAAATTAATTTATATAAGCAGTTTATATATATATATATATAGGATAACAAAACAGTTTATATAAATATAAACAAGTCAGTTTATACATAATAATCTTTTTTATATCGAATTAGATTATATATAAAAAAAACTCAGTTTATAATTTTCTGCATAACAAACAGAGCCTAACCAGAAATAAATAAATAAAATTCAAAATTGGGGAGTACTGTCCAGACGCCAGACAAACACCGTCCGGACGGGGAGTAACAGTAGCGAGTCCAGCTTCTATTTTTCGGGTTATTTTGCAACATTTTCTTCATTTTAATTAATTCTACTAATATTTTATCATGTTTTGGGATGATTCGAACATGTTCTATTAGATTTGTTTTGTTGATTTATGTTCTGGTTTCATATATATTTTTAACTGTTATACAAATGTATATATACATATACTGTTATATAATTTTTTTATATAAAACTTGATTATATTTGTTTGATTCTTGATTCTAACATTATAAATAACATATTTTCATATGTTTTGATGATCTAGTCTTATTAATATTAAGATGTTTAATATATATATATATATATATATATACACGTTTACAGTTTCAAAGAAAGCAAAAGAAAACTAAAACAGAAGAAGTATGATACATACCAAGGATCACGAAACAGTGAAAAGGATCACAATGGTGAGGGTAGTTGCTTCGGTGGTTCTGTGATGAGTGATGGCTATGTGGTGGTTGATGATGGCTGGCTGAACCGAGAGGGAAGAGAACGGGAGAGAGGCTGCTGCGCAGAGGGAAGAAGGAAGCAGGCTGTTTGATGAAGAAGGAATTGTTTGGAAGAAGAAACTGCTGAAAGGTTGAGAGGGGAATGGAATACGTGAGAGGGAGTGGCTGAAAAAGGGGGATTAAAAAGAAATAACAGAGAGAGGAATTAGGAAGGGATCATTTAAAATTCCAAAATTCTCTCAATTGGTTTCTAATTTCAAAATTCAATTCTTTTTTGCTATCAATTTATTTTCCTAAATTTCTGAATTATCTTTAATCATTCTGACATTCTATAATTATTTAATTATTACTAATTTGAATTTAATTTCTTAATTTAATTTTTCCGCATTTCTAAATTACAAATTTTTAATTAACGTTTAATGAAAATTTTTATTCTACCATTATAATGTTTGAATTAAATTATTATTCTAATTATTAAAGTCTTATTTTATTCATCTAGTTAAATTAGACATTACAAAATTTTATATTATTAATTCGGTTAATTAAATAAAATAATTAATTTAATATTTCAACCTATTTTATCCCATTATATATTCTTGCATAATAAATTCAGTCGTTAATTAATTAATAATTTATTGCATTAATATTTATTTTAAAATCTTTAAATTTTATCGGATTTTACATTCTCTCCCCTTAAAGAAATTTCGTCCACGAAATTTGAACTAACTTCACGTGAACAAAGATGGGTACCGTTCACGAAACTCGTCCTTGCACTCCCACGTGGCTTCTTCCACTTTGTGATTGCGCCAAAGGACTTTAACAAGACGGATCGACTTGTTCCGAAGAACTTTCTCTTTCGAATCTAAAATCTGTACTGGCTGCTCATCATAGTTCAAGTCCTCGCGAACCTCAAGCGGCTCATAATCAATAACATGCGAAGGACTGAAAATATATTTCCTCAACATAGAGATATGAAACATGTCACACCCCATTTTCGGGTACAGTGACTGGCCATGATTCATGAGACTTAGCCCAACAAATCAAGTAAGCCAATATTAACATTTGACAATCAATAAGTCAAATAAAACTCATTCAACATTCTTTTTAATGATAAAATACTTTTCTTTTAATTAGGGTCAAAATGCCCTTAAAATTTCATAAATTGTTTCTGTTCAACATTTAAATAAAATACTGAATTGGAATG
>JAUTBS010043365.1:0-13856 GCA_032361285.1 Aequorea victoria
AGTTTCATACTTAACTTAAATTTTATTAAGTTCTAATCTCAAGTGGACAAGTGGCTAGTTATTTAATTATTCTAAGTTTTGAATCCTTGATTAATACTATTAGGGTTTATGTAATTCAATTTCTAGGGTTTGATCGCTTACTAATTTAATTAGAGTTGAATTATGCCTAGGTTAAAATACCGGCGAAAAACGGGTCTTTACATATATAATTCAAAATTAAAATTAGCAAGAAAATATTCTAGTCACTGTCAGTTATAGACCAAATGATCAAGGAAATGCCACAACTAGTGGAGTCACTGAAGGTATAGGAGAAACTAATTAATCATCACCAGTATACACTGCGACCAATATCATAAATTATACGACCATAGTCTCAGAGACAAATAGGAATCTTCCAGCTAAAATATTATCAATAGAAAGACCTATAGATACAAATACAAATACTTTCACTCCTAATGAAGTATCAAATTTACCAATTAATGTAGTTGTTGAATATCTAAATATAGATTGTCAAAAATGTAGAGTGGATTTCATCAAAGAATGGTGTGATGCTTGTATCTTACTGGAACAATAGGAAGAAGTTGGGAAAATGAAGATGTCCTAAATTGGTGTGAAACAACTTTAACACGTATAACCAAAGATTATTGGACGGTCTTTCAAAACTCACCGAAATACCAAACTTTGAGAGAGTGTGTAAACTTGTCCAGAAATCTTAGAAAAATTGCTATTATCCTTTATAAGCAATTTTGTGGAGATTTTCACAAATTAGGTGAAAAAGAAGTTGAAAAAGTAAAACAAAACTTAGTAAACTTGTCAATTTGCAACATAAATAAATTTGAAGAATATACTTGTGAATTCGAAAGATATTTTTATAAGACAGGAGATCCAAATAATGAGTTGTACAAATCAATGCACATTCAAACACTTCTCCCTTTTTGGAATGATGAAATTCAAAGGAGAATTGATACACGAGAATTAAATAAAATTAGGAACATTAGTGTGAGGAATCCTCTCGAAAAATGTGTCGCCCTCCCTTTAAAAAAAATTTTTTTCCTGAAAGGCTCTCGATTTTAAGGTTTTTTGAAAAGAGAGCCCCCAAAATTGTGCGGCCCTGGACTCGCCACTTGGTTTTTAATGATAAACCAAGAAAATAAAACTTTCAAAGTACTACTAGTCCGTCGTTACCAAAGATAATGGTTCAAGAGCTAGGGTACAAGAAGGAAAGGTGTTAGGCATCCCTCTCACCCGATCAGAAGATCGACCTCTACTTAACAATTTCTTTAGTTCTTATCTTAAGCTTTTCAAAAGTAACATATACAGAACGATGGTTGAAGAGAGGTCATGCAAAACTAAACAATGAAGTAAAACATAACCTAAAACTAAGGTCTTCTAAGTATACTTGCACTTATTTGCATGTTAAAAAGTGGGATGACAACACATCAGTGTACGAAATGAACACAGAAGCATGTTGTTGATACACAAAGATCCAGAAACCTACTGAAAGACCACTAATTTTTAACAGAGATGGCGCACACCACCTCTTAACCTAGCGCACGCCACATGAACATGGCGCCCGCCACTTTTAGACTCTCTAGAGGTGGCGCGCGTGACACTGGGAGGACCAAAAGAGGCTACTATTTTAAGAAAATAGTGTGTTTGTGTGTGAAGGTATTTTATATTTGGAAGAAAACAAGGAAATATGGAATTTGATGTAAATGATTTTGAGCACATAGTCTAAAAACCTACGTTGCATGCTTTTCTAAGAGAAAGTATAAAAAGAAACTACGTTGCATACTTTTGTAAGAGAAGAAAGAAAAGATGTTTGTACAAAAAATGAAAATAAAGTCGAGGAGAATGGGGCCAACGACCTCTTTCTCTCCTTTACCGATAAAAACTAAACTAAAATGATGACTTATCGAAAATCCCAGATGAAAAGCGAGTTTCAATGCGGAGGTGTGGGTGCTATCCGATAGCTTTCCTCAAGTGCAGCGCGTCCTACTTCGGGGAGTTCTCCGTATGGCTTTGAGTCCTCGAAACTTGGCCGGTGTCGGGGTGGGGTTCGGGTAGTGTGTAAGTTTGTGTATTATTTTGATTCAGTCCTTAGTTCATTTTCCAACTTGAATTTATAATCTGACAGAGCTTTGGCACTCGTTAGATTTGGGGTCTCAATTCGATAAAGTCTTGACTTCTCTAATCTCAAGATCTGAAACAAGAGGGGGTACAGTTCTATTTATAGAAGTTGACTAATGATAGAAGTTTCCTATGGCATGATCCACTATTAAAGGTGACGTGAGCTAGGTTGGAGGTGGCGTAAGCCAGGTTGAGGTGGCATGCGCCACTGTTGGAGGTGGCGTGAGCCAGGTTGAGGTGGTGTGCACCACTGTTGGAGGTAGCGTGAGCCAGGTAGGAGGTAGCGTGAGCCAGGTTGGAGGTGGCGTGAGCAAGGTTGAGGTGGCTTGGATAAAGTTATGAAAGGGGAGCGTGCGTCACTTTGATCTAGCGCGCGTCTGGCTAACGATATAGGTAGCGTGCAACACTTTGAGGTGGCGCGTGCCTGGTTTAAAAGGTGCACTGAAGGGTGTGTTTGGTATTTTTAGTATTTTTAGGGTATATGAGGGTATATTGGGATGTTCTTTGGGCTTTCGGGCTCATACAGAGTTCCCATCAACATGATTTATGCATGTAGTCATTATCGGAAGCAAACCGGATAAGCCTATGTGCAAGTTAGTCAAACTTGGGGTGTTTAGAGTTGTTCCTCTTTGATAGAGCTCTCACTGCAATGCCTGTGGTGAGTGAATATCAAAGTTCCATAGACAGTCCATTTTAACTAAGTCGTTCTTAAGCTGGGAAAACAAAATAAAACATGCAAAAACAAAAGTCGTACTTGACTTACATCAAGTTGCCTACGTACCCTATTTGAAAGGATCAGACCAGCGTACTTCTTGGGACAATGCAAGCGATGCAGAGGAAACAAAGGTTAAAACCTAGTGGTTATCCCACAAAGCTATGCAAGAAAACAAATTTAAGGTCCCGGGGACCGAAAAACAAAACAAAAATAGTTTAAGGTTGTGAATGACCGCATATTTATTCAATTTACAGTCATGTAGGACCACTTGTTATCCTTTTAAGATCATGAGTGAACCAATTTGGTCAATTTATGATCCCGATCGGACCGATTTATCATTTTAAGGTCATGAGTGGACCGATTTATCCTTTTAAGGTCATGAGTGGACCGAGTTGGATAAAGATTAGCTTTAAGGTGATGATGACAAAGACTAGTTGTTCTACCACCATTCAAGCATGTAGCAGTTCTACTGCCATTCAAAAGTCCTTAGACTTTATTTTTTGTTCTTCCTTCTTTGGGTTGCGTGTTGATGCTTCCCAATGTGAAAAGTTTGTTTTTTATTAATTCAGATTTGGGTAGCGTATCAACGCTTTTCAAGTTGGGTAGACTTTTTTTCGTCCCGACCAACTTAGGTTACGTCTCGCATTTCCCAAGATGGGTAAGTTTTCCCTCGTCCCGACCATCATAGGTTGTGTTGCATGCTTCCCAAGATAAAATTAATTATCTTTGTCCCTAGATAAACATTTTTATATGGGAAAAATTATTTTATTTTTTATTAATTTAGAGTTGGGTTGCGTATCAAGGTTTCCCGAGTTAGGTAAGTTTTTCTTCGTCCCGACCAACTTAGGTTATGTCTCGCACTTTTCGGGATGGATAGACTTTCCTTCGTCCCGACCATCCTAGATTATGTTGCACGCTTTCTAAGAGAAAATTAATTATCTTTGTCTCTAGTTAAACGTTTACATATTTTCTTTGAGAATTTTTTTATTTTATTTTTTATTAATTCGGACTTGGGTTGCGTATTAACGCTTCCCGAGTTATGTAGCATTTCTTTCATCCCGGCCAACTTAGGTTACGTCTCGCACTTTTCGGGATGGGTAGGCTTTCCTTTATCCCGACCATCCTAGGTTGTGTTGTAAGCTTCCCGATAGAGAATTAATTATCTTTATCCCTAGATAAACATTTTTATATTTTTCTAGGAGAGTTTTTCTTATTTTATTTTTTAATTCAGACTTGGGTTGTGTATCAATGCTTCCCGAGTTGGATAGACTTTCTTTCGTCCCGACCAACTTAGGTTACGTCTAACACTTTTCAGAATGAGTAGACTTTCCTTCGTCCCGACCATCTTAGGTTGTGTTGCATACTTCCCGAGAGAGAATTAATTATCTTTGTTCCTAGATAAATATTTTTACATTTTTTTAGATTTTTATTTTATTTTTTTATTAATCTTTGGGTCACGTGCCAATGCTTCTTGAGTTGAGATTTTATTTTTGTCTCTAGGCAAGGCTTTCACACTTCCTTAAGTTTATGACTTTATCTGTTTTTGTCCAAATTAAGTTGCACTTCACCCTACCTAAGGTGGTGAATTTTTAATTTTTGATCACTAAGTAAGAGTTTTCACGCTTTCTTAGGTTTATTGACTTTTCTCTTATTACCCAAATTAGGTTGCGCTTCACGCTACCTAAGGGAAATTTTTTTATTTTTCTGGTCACTAGATAAGCATTTTTGCGTTTTTCTAGACTTATTGAGTTTTTGTTTTTGGTCCAACTTAGGTTGCGTCCTAACGCTTTCTAAGAGAAAATTTTCTATTTTCCTAGTCACTAGATAAGCATTTTCACTCTTTTCTAGGTTTATTGAATTTTTGTTCTTGGTCCAACTTAGGTTGTTTCTCAATGCTTCTTAAGAGGAAATTCTCTATTTTTCTGGTTAGTAGATAAATATTTTCACGCTTTTCTAAATTTATTGAATTTTTGTTATTGGTTCAATTTAGGTTGCGTCTCAACGCTTCTTAAGAAGGAATTTTCTATTTTCCTAGTCACTAAATAATTGTTTTCACACTTTTCTAGATTTATTGGATTTTTGTTCTCGATCCAACTTAGGTTGTGTCTCAACACTTTCTAAGATAGAATTTTTTATTTTTCTGGTCACTAGATAAGCATTTTTATGATTTTCTAGGTTTATTAAATTTTTATTCTTGGTCCGACTTAGGTTGCGTTTCCACACTTTTTAAGAGAGAATTTTCTATTTCCTGATCACTAGATAAGCGTTTTCACACTTTTCTAGATTTATTGAATTTTTATTCTTGGTCCGACTTAGGTTGCGTCTCAACGCTTCCTAAGTGAAAATTTTCTATTTTCCTGGTCATTAGATAAGCATTTTCATGCTTTTTTAAGTTTATTAAATTTTTATTCTTGGTCCCACTTAGGTTGTGTGAGGAACTGTCTCAACAAATTGGCCGCCCTCGTTCTTTTTAATTTTAAAACGCTCTCGAGTTTTAAAAAGTTTTTTAAAAGAAAAAGCGGGATTTTATGTTTTGAAAAGAGAGCCCCCCAATTGCGTCTGTGTGAAAGGTCGCACAATTGGAGTCGCCACTTGATTTTTAACGAAAAACCAAGAAAATAAAACTTTCAGGAACTAGTCCGTTGTTACCAGAGATAATGGTTCGGGAGTTAGGGTACGAAAAGGGAAGGTATTAGGCACACATGTCGCCCGATCTAAAGATTGACCTCTACTTAACCGTTTCTTTTGTTCTTGTCTTAAATTTATCAAAAGTAAGATATAAAGAACGGGGGTTGAAGAGAGATCATACAAAGTCAAGCAAGAAAACAAAACTCAACCTAAAACTAAGGCTTTCTATGCATACTTACACTTAATTGCATGTCAAATGGGGAGATGACTACATATCAGTGCAGTTTACACATAGAAAAATATGTTATTAAACATAAAAAGATGCAGAAACTATTGAAAAAGTCGCTGGTGTTTACAGAGGTGGTGCACTCTACCTCTTCACCTGGCGCGCGCCACATAGACATGGCGCACGCCACTTTTGGACACTCTGAAAATGGCGCGCATCACTATAGTCTAAATCCTATATTTCATGCATTTTTACACAATTTAATAAGGCTAAGACGTGACTTTACATGCTTTTCTAAGAAAGAAGAAAACATGTTTGAATTGAAAATTAAAATAGAGCTGGGGAGAATGAGGCCGACAACCTCTTTCTCCCCTTTTACCGAATAGAAAGGAACTAAAATAAAGAGATAGATAAAAAGAATAAAGGCTTACCGTATATCCCAAACAAAAAATAAAGTTTCAAGCTATCCAGTAGCTCCCTCAAAAGCGGCGCGTCCTGTCCCGGGAAGCCTTTCGTGCAGCCTTCGAGTCCTCAGAACTGGTCCGGTGTATAGGTTTCTTTAGTGTGTAGGTTGGATTTAGAAGTTGGTTTAATTAATTCTTAATCCAGCGTCGTGTCGAATCCTTAATTAGATTTTTAATTATGCAGAGCTTTAACACTTATGTCTTGGGGGATCTAAAATAAGAGGGGTGAGGGGTCCTATTTATAGATTTTGGGCGAGAAAACTGCCAAAAGGATAGAAGCTTCTTCTCAAAGGTGGCGCGCACCTGGTTGAAGTGGCATGCGCCATGTAGGTGGTGGCGCACGCCAGGTTGAGGTGGCTTAGGGCACTTTGCCTTGGCGTGATCAGGGGCACAGAAAAAGACCGGTGCGCGCCAGGTTGGAAGGAAGTGGCTTAGGGCACTTGAAAGTGGCTTAAAGCTTTTGGAGAGAGGTGGTGTGCGCCACATGAAAGAGGCGCGTGCCTGGTTGGGAGGCTGCACTGAGGGGTGTTTTTGGCATTTTGTGTATTTTAATGGTGTTTAGGGGTGTTTTGGAGTATTTCTTGGACTCTTGAACTTGCACAAAGTTTTCTTCGATGCGGCTTACGTATGCACTCATCATCGGAAGAAAACGGGATAAATCTATGCACGAGTTAGTCAAAATTGGGGTGTGTACAGTTATCCCTCTTTGACAGAACTCTCACTGCATCGCGTGGGGTGAGTGAATGTCAAAGTCTCATAGACAGTTCCTTTTGACTAGACCGTTCTTAGGCCGAAAAATAAGAAAACAAAACAAAATGTGCAAAACAAAATGGTCGTGCTTGAGTTTACATCAAGCTGCCTACGTACTGTGTTTGAAAGGATCAGACCAACGTAGTTCATGAGGACAAATGCAAACGAAACAAAGGTTAAAAACCTAGTGGTTACCCCACAAAGCTATGCAAGAAAAACACGTTTAAGGTCACGGGGATCGAAAACAAAAGAAATAAACTAGTTTAAGGTCATGAAATACCTATTTATTCCATTTCAGGTCATGTAGGATCACCTGTTATCCTTTTAAGGTCATAAGTGGACCGACTTGGCATTTGTAAGGTCCCGACTGGACCAATTTATTCTTTTAAGGTCATGAATGGATCGAGAACAAAGTAGTTTAAAGTCATGACAAACTTATCAATTTAAGGTCTTGGCCAGACCGATTTATCCTTTTAAGGTCATGAATGGACCGAGAATAAAGCAGTTTAAAGTCATGATAGATTGGTCAATTTAAGGTCTTGGCCAGACCGATATATCCTTTTAAGGTCATGAATGGACCGAGAACAAAGCAGTTTAAAGTCGTGATAGACTGGTCAATTTAAGATCTTGGCCAGACTGATTTATCCTTTTAAGGTCATGAACGGACCGAGAATAAAGCAGTTTAAAGTCGTGATAGATTGTTCAATTGAAGGTCTTAGCCAGACTGATATATCCTTTTAAGGTCATGAATGGACCGAGAATAAAGCAGTTTAAAGTCTTGACAGACTGGTCAATTTAAGATCTTGGCCAGACCGATTTTTCCGTTTAAGGTCATGAACGGACCGAGAATAAAGCAGTTTAAAGTCTTGATAGATTGGTCAATTGAAGGTCTTAGCCAGACCGATATATCCTTTTAAGGCCATGAATGGACCGAGAATAAAGCAGTTTAAAGTTGTGATAGACTGGTCAATTTATGGTCTTGGCCGGACCGATATATCCTTTTAAGGTCATGAATGGACCGAGAACAAAGAAGTTTAAAGTCGTGACAGACTGGTCAATTTAAGGTCTTGGCCAGACCGATTTATCCTTTTAAGGTCATGAATGGACTGAGAACAATGCAATTTAAAGTCATGACAGACTAGTCAATTTAAGGTCTTGGCCGGACCGATTTATCCTTTTAAGGTCATGAATGGACCGACTTAGGTGCAGATTAGCTTTGGGGTCACGACAACAAAGGCTCGTGGTTGTATATAAAAGACCATTGAAGTACGTAAAATTTCTAGACTTTTAGTGGTTGTACCACCATGCATGTATTAACGGTCTTACTGCCATTCAAGTCTCATCATGAGACCTTAATCGTTTCGTTTGGGTCGGACAGTTTAAAGTCATAAACGGACTAATTTACTCAGACTTAAGGTCGTAAGACGGACCCAATGTACTCAGTTTTAGGTCGTGAGACAAGCCCACATACTTATTTTTAGGTCATGAAATGGATTGGTGACTCAATTTTAGGTCATGAGACAGACCTAAGGTACTTAGTTTTAGGTTGTGAGACGAACCTAAATACTCATTTTTAGATCGTGAGATGGACCGATGACTCAGTTTTAGGTCATGAGATGGATTGGTGACTCAATTTTAGGTCATGAGATGGATTGGTGACTCAGTTTCTAGGTCATGAGATGGACCAGTGACTCAGTTTTAGGTCATGACACGGACCCAAGGTACTCAGTTTTAGGTCATGAGATGGACTGTCTTTGACTCCTAGGGTGCGAGAACAAAGCTCGGTGTGTAGGTAACAGGATGATTTCAGTGATCGAGAATGATTTAAAAGTTTTTTTTATTGGAGGCGCACCCCAAATTTTGGAACTGTTTAATTTGAAACTCATAAAACAGCGAACAGAAGATGGACACATGGCTTGCACCACATATCGCTTGGCTGAGATGGCCTCCATGTGGAGAGAGGTGGCACGGGCTCCACATGTCGATTAGACTGACCTGGCGCCACGAGAAGGGAAGTGGCGCATGATATGTGATGATTGGTCTAACGTGGTGTGCCACTAGGACGGAAGTGGCGCGCGCTTGGCGACTGTAGGAGGAAAGTGGCACACACGTGGTGGTTGTGGCATGCCACTAGGAGAGAAGTGGTGTGCGCTTGGTCTCTGGTTGAAGCCAAAGGGTCGCCTGGTTTGGTTTAAAGTTGCAGTGGCTCATTTCAGACGGCCATTCACTCATCTTTCTCTCTCGCTGCACTCTCAACACTCTCCTTTCTCTCTAACCTTCTATTACTTACGATGGTAAATAATGATGATCAGACGAACAGTGGCGCTAGCCACGGCCAAGGTGGCGCGGCTCACGAGGCAGACCCTATTTTGGTGACTCCGACGGTTGTGATCTTGATTGACGACATTATGGACCCCTGCTATGGACTCATTTTTTGAGCACCTAGGCTCTTTTATAAGGATCAGTGACTCTAATTACAGTCCTTCACACCACACGGAGATCTCACAGACATCATCCCATGCCATGGATGACCTGCTCGCTGTTGCCGACACCATCCCTGCTACGGAAAAGGGCGAGCCTTCAGAGCACCGCAACACCGAGGAGCCGGCGGTGGACAGCCCTCAGGTCCCAGATCCCTTCCAAGGGGTTCTGGCCGCTAACATGCTGGGTTTTTTGACCCGACCCAGTACGATCCCCCGGTTCACACCTTGGAGCCTCTCGCGGCCGACCGATTCTACTATGACGACAGCACCGTGGATCCAACGTTGTTGCTTCATTCTCCGGACATTCATCTCTTTGTGGCAAACCGCTGGGTATGTCCTCTTTCTTTTCTATTTCTTTTCTGTTTAAATTTAAACCAAAACATGCCAAAAAACTTTAAAAAGATTTATGGACTTAGATGTATGCATAGGGTAGGCCCAAAATATTTGGATGGATGGTATTTCGAAACATAACACCAAACAACTTGAACTTTTAAAATTTAAACAGATAAGAACTTAAAAGCCTTGTATGATTAGGTTGAACTTTGTATTTCTTTATTCTATTTTTTTGTATATATGTATGTTTTAGTTTTCCGCCGTTGGGTTGCGTGTCAACGCTTCCCGATGTGAAAATTTTATTTTTGTCCCTAGATAAATATTTTCATGTTTTTCTAAGGAATTCTTTTATTTATTTAATTTGATTTGTCTTACTGCCGTTAAGTTGCGTGTCAATACTTCCCGAGGTGAAAATTTTGTTTTTGTCCTTAAACAAACATTTTCATATTTTTCTAAGGGAATTTTTTATTTGATTATTTTAAATTGGTTTGTTTTTCCGCCATTGGGTTATGTGCCAACGCTTCCCGAGGTGAAGATTTTATTTTCTAGACAAACGTTTTCACGTTTTTCTAGTGGATTTTTTTTCTTTGATTAAAAATCCAACTTGGGTTGCGTATTAACATTTCCCGAGGTGGATAGACTTCTCTTTGGTCTGCCTAACTTAGGTTACGTTTCGCGTGCCTATCTGAGATGGGTAGGTTACTGTGTCCTGACCATCCTAGGTCTTGTGGGTTCCACACTTTTCGAGTTGGGTAGACATCCGTTCGTCCCGACCAATTTAGGTCGTGTCGTACGTTTTTCCGAGAGAGAATTAATGACCTTTTTGTCCATAGATAAATGTTTTCACATTTTTTTAGGTGATTTTTTTATTTTTTATTTAATTTTTAATTAATTTGGACTTGGGTTGTGTATCAACGCGTCCCTAGATGGGTAGGCTTTCCTTCGGTCTGCCTAGCTTTGCTTATGTTTTGCGCGCCTGCTCGGGATGGGTAGGCTATTGTGTTCCGGCCATCCTAGGCCTTATGGGTTCCACCCTTCTCGAGTTGGGTTGACATCCGTTCGTCCCGACCAACTTAGGTTGTATCGTATGTTTTTCTGAGAGAGAATTAATAACATTTTTGTCCCTTGATCAATGTTTTCACATTTTTCTATAAATTTTATTTATTTATTTATTTAATTTTTGTTCACGAGGTAAGTACTTTCACACTTTCCTAGGTTTAATAACTTTTATTTTTGGGTCACTAGGTTAGTATTTTCACACTCTCCTAGGTTTATTGACTTTTATTTTTGCCCAAGTTAGGTCGCGCTTCCCGCTACCTAACGTGGTAATTTTTTCATTTTTCTGGTCACTAAGTAAATGTTTGCACGCTTTCTTAGGTTTTATTGAATTTTCTATTTTTTGTCCAACTTAGGTTGCGTCTCAACGTTTCTAAGAAGAAATTTTCTATTTTTAGGTCACTCACCAACGTTTTTACGATTTTTTAAGTTTATTGAATTTTTTGTATTTTGGGTCACTAGGTTAGTGCTTTCACACTCTACTAGGTTTATTGAACTTTTTATTTTTCGTCCAACTTAGGTTGCGTCTCAACACCTCCTAAGAGTGAATTTTCTATTTTTAGGTAAACTAGACAAGTATTTTCACGCTTTTCTAAATTTATTAAATCTTTTGTATTTTTGTCCAAGTTAGGTTGCACTTCCTACTACCTAACGTGTTGGGTTTTCAATTTTTCTGGTCACTAGATAAGCGTTTTCACGCTTTTTTAAATTTATTGAATTTTTCTATTTTTGGTCCAACTTAAGTTGCGTCTCAATGCTTCCTAAGGGAGAATTTTTTATTTTTAGGTTAACTAGACAAGCATTTTCACCATTTTCTAGGTTTATTCAATATTTTATATTTTTGTCTAAGTAAGGTTGCGCTTCCTGCTACCTAATGTTGTTGGTTTTCAATATTTGTGGTCACTGGATAATCATTTTCATGCTTTTTTAGGTTTATTGGATTTTTTGTATTTTGGGTCACTAGGTTAGTGCTTTCACACTCTTCTAAGTTTTTTGAATTTTCTATTTTTGGTTCAATTTAGGCTGCGTGTCAACGCTTTCTAAGAGAGAATTTTCTATTTTTAGGTCAACTAGACAAGCGTTTTCACGCTTCTCTAGGTTTATTGAAGTTTTTGTAATTTTGTCCAAGTTAGGTTGCATTTCCTACTATCTAACGTAGTGGGTTTTCAATTTTTTTGGTCACTAGATAAGCATTTTTACGCTTTTTTAGGTTTATTGGACTTTGTTTTTGCCCACATTAGGTTACGCTTCACGCTACCTAAGGTCGTGAATTTTCAATTTTTCCCTTTTTTCTTTTCTTCTTCTTTTTTTTTAGTATTTCTTTTCTTTTCTTTTTTATTTTATTTGACAATTTTTTTTTGTTTTTCTTCTTTTTTATAGACTGGCGAATACTTGCAGGGGTTTGGAGGTTCTTCCCGCATCCTCGAGTGGTACGAGGTCCTCCCCTTGGAGAGCCGAGCTCTTATGGATGGGTCCGGATTTGGCTGGTTCAACCCCCTCCTCATGGGCACTCATAATGACAGAGTGCTCTTGACGGCCTTGATGGAGAGGTGGTGGGATACCACCAACACCTTCCACTTCCTATCATTCGAGGCTACTCTGACTCCCCTAGATTTTTTCATGATTACGAGGATCAGGGTAGGAGGAGATCCTATCCCACTCGACCCCACCATAGTATATCGTTCAGCTATACTATCTAGGAGCCCTGCATGACCTCCACCGGGTGGCATCCTTCGATTGGGGAGGAGCAGCATGCAGTCCGTGTGTCAGACCAATGAGATGTCCGTGACGGGGTACTGGAGGATTTGGGAGGTATGATCTTGATCACGCTCTTTGTCCTTTAGTTCATTTATACTTCATTCCTCATTAACCTGGCCTAACACTTATTCTATTTATTTTTTTTCTTTTGTTTTATCCTTTTCTTATTTATAGCTCTGGGCCTATGAGTTTCTGGGGCTGTCGGCTCCAGAGAGTTCTCATCCTGATCCCCAGATCATCCCAAGGGCAGCACGGTGGGGTCGGAGTACCCGTAGGAAGAAGGAGGAAGCGAATGACCTAAATGCGTACCATCTCCACCTAAACCGCCTATCCCCTACACAAGTATGTTCTATTTCAATTTCACGCATGTTTGATTCTCTTTTGGTGATTCCTATTATATGTAACATGTGCTTGGCTCATTTTTCAGGTGAACTGGCAGGTGTGGGAGGGTATGGAGGATAGGGTCGGTGATGGTCTGATGAGGAGCCGTCAAGATTCTTAGATGAGGATCCTGCTGGAGGGCGCATTTCGCTAGGAGTGGTTCCTAGGTGAGAGGGTGGTTCGGCAGTCGCTGAGACTGGACCACTTTCAGGTCCCTCAATCACCTCCACTAAGCATGAGGTTGACACACGATATGCCATTGATGATGTCATCGAGGTGATGTATGGCTTCGCGGTTGAGGATTTCCTAGTCGAGGGGAAGTCCGCCACCTTTTCTCGCGACTTCCTGATGCGTCCGATGGACATACAGTCAGCAGAGGTGTAAACCGGACAGCCCTCGACATCTCAAGTTCCTCTTGTGGATGGTGGTTGTCCTGCTCCTGCTGGTGGTGGTGGTGCCGCGACTACCCAAGCTACCTCAGTAGCTGCTGGCGCTCACGCTCATACTCCGGGTCAGGTCGCTCCTATCTTTCCACTTCTACCTTAGGAAGTGGACATATTTTGGTTTGGGCATCCTTGCCCCATTCCTATTCCCACTCCTGTGGTGCAGGAGCTACGCCTTAGCAGCGGGGATGATTAGGTACTTCCTCTGTTACTTTATTTTATGTTTTTCCTTCTTTTTGCCAAATATGTTAGTCCATCTAACTTTTGTCTTTTCTTGGCCTATTTCAAGTTCCTCAGGCTTGCCACGCTTTTATGGAGGACTGCCTCACCACCATTATGGGTCTGATGATCCTGGTGAGGCAGCAGTCCAAGATGCTTATTGACGCGCACCTGGACCCTCTCCCTTGAGATTCCTTCCCTCACCCTCGCCCGGTGAGTATTTTACTCTGCTTATTCACTCGTATGCCTTTTTTTTTATTTAATTTATTG
>JAUTBS010043476.1:0-13854 GCA_032361285.1 Aequorea victoria
TATAAGATGTCTAGAAACCTCTGGAATGTAATAAAATATGATAAAATACATTGGTTAATGATTAATGAAGAAAGAAATGAATAAAAAATATGAAAAAATGAGGTTACAGCAGCCATCCATGGCTGTCCCAGCCCTTGGGTCAACCCCCCTTGAGGGTTGGGTCGACTCACGCGTGCTGGAGCTCCTTTTTAGTGCCTCAGCTTCTTTCCGTCCGGACGGGACTCGAGTGGCGTCCGGACGGAGCCAGCCTTGAGCTGATGGGTCAACCCACCAGCCCCTGGTGTCGACTCATGGGCGCCCATTTTGCCTTGGGGTCGACCCAAACCCTTATTGGGTCGACTCAGGTGGCCCTAGGAAGACCATAATCCTTCTTGGGTTGACACAACAGCTCCTGGTGTCGACTCAAGGTGATCTGTTACACCTTTTGGTTGACCCAAAAACCCTTAATGTCGACTTATTGTGCCTTTTATGCCCTTGGGTCGACTCAGAAGCCTCTGATGTTGACTCACAGTGACCTATTTGCCTTTGGGTCGACTCACAGCCCTCTGGTGTCGACTCAAATCCCTCTGTAACACCTTTGGGTCGACTCACTGACCCTCTGGGTCGACCCATCACCTAAAAAATGTTGAATATATTGCTGAAGTGAATCCTTAAGGGCTTAGGCTCTGTTTGACACTAATTTAAAAGATGAAATAAGTTAATTAATGATTTAATTAACACCAGAAGCTAAGAATGAAACCTTTAATGATTAGGAAGGGTCCGTGTGGATAAAGTTAAATAGTTTAATGACTTTATTAGATTATGATGATTGTGCCACATATTTAGGGTGACGTGTGAACCTTAGGTTGCTTCTGTTGCAATCGAGATTAGCTTGGACCTCAGGTGAGTGACTGATCTGAGCTTAAAAGAATACTTTTAAGCCTTCCAACATACACTTTATGTCCTTGAGTCGTTAATATAATGTGTGTTTTAGTATGTTTTCTTGCAGCATTAGGTACAACGGATCATTTGACAAAAGTGGGGTTAAGAGCGAAAAATAATACAGTAAGAAGCAAAGAGTGTAATTTGACAAAGTTCGTCCGGACGCAGACATAGCCGTCCGGACGCTCGAAGAGAAGGATCCAAGATAGAGCTATTGGACATTTGCGTCCGGACGCATCCCAATTCCCGTCCGGATGCTGGACCGCTCGAGCGGTCCTTCAAGGTTTAATTTGAGCACTCGAGCGAACAAGCCACTAGGCATTTGCGTCCGGACGCTCATCACTTGCGTCCGGACGCTTGTCGGTGAAGAAGACTTCTAATTTTAAATCGTTCGCGAGGATTTTGAGACGGGGTATAAAAAGAAACTTCTTTTCAGTTCCTAGGGTTGGAAAAACTGTGGAAAAACATTCTGAAAGGGCTAGGGTTCAAGCACAAGAGGGAGAATAAGATGAAGATGCCACGTTCATCCGCATCATTCTCGTTCATCTCGTTAATGAGCGGCTAGGCTCCTCGTCTAGGGTTTTGATGAGACACTAACTTTTTGTAATGTAGTTTTTGTTATAGTTTTGGTTTTTTTAGCTTTCTATTGGATCATTCGTTTGTATAACTATTTTGGAATTATTGATTCTTGCATTCAATAATATTTTTTTAAAACATTTTCTTTCACTTTATCATTATTCTTTCCTGTGATTGGATTAATGATAAGTTATACAATGTTATCTTTGCATCATTGGATGGGTATTGTGATAGGATATGGCTGGAGAAGACGCGTTGTGCTGTGACTCGATTATGGACAACACGTGCTAATCTGGATATCCTATGCCGATTACCATTCTTTTGAGTTTTCTTGTTGCACCATTAGGGCTTGTAGCCATAATGGTGTTTTGAATGATTCATGTGAAAGTGCCTAAAACTATTTCAAAACTTGCAATTACTAAAGCTAGGATGGATTCGTATATCCCTAGATTTACTTTAAATCAATTTCATTTTAGTTTTAATTGCGTTTCTTTAGTTAATCAATAATTCTTCAAATTTCAATTCCTACTTTAGAATTAATAACGAAGTCAATTAGAAAAATAAATAGGTTAGCCTTTTTGTCCCTGTGGACCGACACTGGATCTTACGCACTATTCTACGTAGTAGCTCGTTTAATCGCTTTTTATAAATATTATTTTTGATCACCAATGACGAATCGATCAACAGCCCTGATCAAAATACATGCATATCAACACGAAATGGCCAAAGAATACAACAAGAAGGTCAAGTCTCGACTATTTGGTTCCGAAGACCTTGCTCTTAGGAAGGTGATGGGCAACACAAAATTTCCAACGAATGGAAATCTGGGCACAAATTGCAAAGGACCGTATATAGTACGGTCAATCGCCGGTACATGGGCTTATAATTTAGAAGACAGCAATGGCAGAGCCATCCATCGACCTTGGAATAGGGCTAATTTGTGCTTTTTCTACCATTGAAATGTAATATGGCCGCATACTACAATTAAACGAGATTCATTCAGCGACATGCCTTGTATTGATTGAATATGTTGTCCACAGGAGTTTTGTACAACTCCTGGGGTTATTTTGGCCTCGCAGTCGAACTAGAACAGTTTCAGCCTACGTTGTCCACAGGAGTTTTAAACAACTCCTGGTGTTATTTCAGCCTTGCAGCCGAACTAGAATAGTTTCGGCCTACGTTGTCTACAGAAGTTTTGTACAACTCCCGTTGTTATTTTGACCTCGCAGCCAAACTAGAACAATTTTGGCCTATGTTCTTTACGTGAGTCTTGAACAACTCCCAGGATTATTTTAGCCTCGCAGCCGAACTAGAACAGTTCCGGTCTACGTTGTCCACAAGAGTTTTGAACAACTCTCGGGATTATTTCAGCCTCGCAGACGAACTAGAACAGTTCCGACCTACGTTATCCACAGGAGTTTTGTACAACTCTCGGGGTTATTTCGGCCTTGCAGTCGAGCTAGAAGAATAGTTATGTGTCAAACACCGAATTATGATTAAATAGTTATGCATAACATTTTTGGACCGAAGATGACTCATTCTCAGTTTGAACGGAGCAGGATAGATTTTACAAGTTCGTACATTCATAAATAAATAAGACAATGACAGTATGAAAAGTACAAGGCAGATGGAAATTAATATTGCATTCAAGAAAAATTCCCGAAGGCTTATAAGATAAGACGTCGGCCTTTACAACAAAGACATAGACTGACGCCAGGATGAAAGTACAAAACAAAAAAAAAAGGGGAATCATAGCTCGATTACTTCGGCATGATCCCTCTCGTTGGATAGCTCTTTGGGGGCCTGATCCCCGTCGGCGGTCGGCTTGGTGGAGGTAGCAGGGGCGACATCAGTTGGAGGATCCGTCACAGTTATGTCGGCCATCGCTGGAGGTATGGGAAGGCAGTGTATGGATCATTCAGGGTAGCTCCCCAAAGAGAGGACTCTGTAGGGACCTCGGCCTCGGCAAAACCGATTTTGTAGCCCATGTAAAGGACTTTCGCCTTGATCTTGAGCACCTCAGCAAGGTCGTGCTGCAAAGCCTCATCCCAGCCAGCTTGCCACATCTGATCATCGCGCTCTTGCCGAGCAGCGTCGATCTCGGCTTGAGCAAGCCTACTGGCCTCCAGCTGAGAGCTGACCTTCGCCAGCTGCACCTTCAGGGCTATGTTTTTAGTCGCAGAAGCTGCCACCTGGGCTGCGAGTGGCCCATTCTCGGCCTCCAGGGTCTCGCACCTGGCTTTTTCGACAGCATGGGCCTTCTCGGCCTCCATCCGAGCCGCATTCTCTAACTTGTGGGCACGAACGACCCTCTTCACCATGGATTGCATACGGTCGAAGTTGTCCATCAGGAAGTGAACACATTGTTACTAAACAGATACTATTACTTAGATAAAAAGAAAAGGAAAGAAAAGAAAGAGGACTTACCCCAACAAGGAATTGTAATGCCTGGCCAAATCGGTCGAGCCCATCAAATGTCTCATGCTCAACCATGTCACCGAGCAGCATAACCCTTATGATTGCGTAGGCCACACAAGGGTCATTACCACTCCAGGCCGAGGAGAGCACGGGACGGTTGTCAATGATAAGGGATGACGCCCACACTTCCTGGGGCATCCCCGAGGATTGTCCCTCAGGCTGTACCTCTGGCACTTTTCTCTTTCGCCGAAGTGTTAGGTCGACAAGGGCATTAGCGTCAGGACCCAACATTGTGTCGGCCTGGGATAACATCACCCTCGGAGGTGGAGGATGCACCGAGAGCTGAGAACCCATCGTTGAAGCCCTGGTAGATCAGGCAGAGAGTTGTGTGGCAGTTGATGGAGAGGCTCCCCAGGTGGTCTTCATCTTCTTTTGCACAGGGGTAGCCCGGAAGTTGAGAGATGTCTTGACCCTCGGCATGTCTTCCTCGGTGGATGAGTTTGAGGGTAAACTTGTGCTGGTAGCAGAGGAGGAAAAGATTCTCTCCTGATGGGCTGTGGTAGCGCGGTCGGCAAGGGTCTCGCGTAGGATATTGGAGGGGCAGTTCCAATGACGAAGCATGTGCTAGTAGGAAGGGGTATAACCGAGCAGAGTTGGTGCTGAGCGCTCTCCCATTCAAAAGGCATCCGAGATGATGTGTCTGTTAGAGGCTCTTCGATAGCGACCAACCACACTATCGTCTGCACAGAGCAAATAAAACACTAAGTAACACGGTAAACATAAGGAAACAACGAAAGGAAATCACATAATTACCGACCTGGGGTACCGGGCAGACGATGAATGCTGAACTCCTCTTCAGCTTGATTGGAAAAAAACTTGAAGTTGCCGCCGACAAAGATTATGTCGTCAGAGTGCTTGTCGGAGTTCGGCAAGTCCCTAATCAGCTCCATTCGTTTATCCCTAGACCGAAGGTAGTATGTGGTGCCTTCATTGTTTGAAGATAGTGAATAAAGCTCGAATAGCTCAAGAAGACCGAAACTGATACCATGTCGGCGGTTCAGCCCGGCGACCGAATTAAGAATACGAAAGAAATTAATGGATAATTTAAAAGGGCTTAACCGAAGTACGGTTAGAGTTTCTCTAAGGAAAGGGTCAAGAGGAAACATGACCCTGCCCTCTACCACCGAGACCAGGAAGAATGGACATTCCCCATGTTCGACAGCATGGGGATCGTCGGACTCGAAGAATTTTATGGTGACCGAGGGAGGTATATTATACTCCCTCCTAAAGACTCCTAAGGCTTCCGGATTGGTAACCATGCACCTAAACTTGACCACTGGCCAAGATAAAAGATAAAGTGAGAAAAACAAGAGTGTAGAAGACACCTAAATTAGACCTAAGACCTAACAAAACCCAAAAAAGCACAAGAACGGGGAAACACAACAACAATCCAAGGTGAACGAGGTACCAGAAAGATACTCAACAGGAACAAAAAAATAGAGAGGAAGAGAAATAAACGACAAAAAGATGAAATGAAAAGCGAACAACTACTAAAACTCAAAGGAAAATAGAAGGAGCTGACTCATAAGTATTCGAAAAGCGAGGACGACAACGACGGACATAATCGCTTGAGTTTGGCAGAGTGAAGCCAAGTAACCAGAACAGTAATAGTGATGGCACAAGAGTTCCTTCAAGCTCTCGGAGAATTTTGGCAGAGTGAAGGTAAGTGAGCAAAGGGTAGTAAAAGTGATCAGAGGCGAAGGGGGAGTATTTATAGAGCAACTCAGGAAGTCCAGAGGTCACATCGGCAGTCCAAGAGGCATTTTGGAGGTGAAAAGACATTGTAAAAGTGATCAGAGGTGAAGGGGGAGTATTTATAGAGCAACGCAGGAAGTCCAGAGGTCACATCGGCAGCCCAAGAGGTATTTTGGAGGCGAAAAGACGTAAGAGAGACGAACATAGTTCGAATCATGTGAGGACACGTACGGCCAAGCCGACAAGACCTGTGGCCGATCATAAATCCCGAGGGCCAAGCTCCGTCAATCAGAAGGGTAATTAATGCCCAACAGTCACATCAAAGTACGAACCGCCACCTGCGGTGCCTCGAGCAGCGCGCGCACGTCAGCGATAAACGGATAAAAAGATGACACATGGGTGATTGAGGCACTGATATGATGGCTTGAGATTCATCTAAATGAACAAAGGAAAATTTTGGCACAATGCCGATAATCACGACCGAACACATCGTACGAAGTACAAACTACCTTAGCGTTCTATAACAAGGGGCCGAATAGATTCCGAGCAACTCTCATACTCTGTATCGGAGCACGAGAGTTGGGGACAAATAAAGGGCCCCAGTTTAACATAAGCCCAAACCCCCTCTACATGGCCCAGGCCCATAAAGTTTAGATCGGATCAGGCAGAAGAAAAAAGAAGGGAGGAAATGGAACGTCAACACGTGCCAAACATTTACTCGTACATGAGGCCGAGCCAAAAGCTCTCATACATGAGGTCGAGCATAAAGTCCTCGTACATGAGGCCGAGCATACGTGTGGCCAAGCGCTCATTCTCGTACATGGGATTGAGTACGAGGTGCTCATAAGCGAGGCCGAGCAATAAAGCTTGATTGTGACAGCCTGAATGATGAGCAAGTGTTGACACCTGGAAATTTAATGCGCCATCAATGGGGATTAAATGCGCGTCTGGGACACAATCAGATCTCTTTAAGTGACATTAAATGTGCATTCAATAGACAGAAAGTTCTCAGCACCATTATGGCTGCTCTACCTGGCAGAGCTAGGCTCAGCCTGGGGTAGAGAGACATCCGAGATAATGACATCATGACAAGGACAGTCTGTCCCCCCAAGGCATCAATCTTGCCTATAAATATGAAGGTTCTTCTATAAATCAGGTGTGTGAAATCTTACTCCGTTAACACTTTACTTAATACAGAGCTGATTACATATTTTTCTCTCGTTTACATTGAGCCCATGTGCTAACTTCGCCATCGTAGAGAGATTTCAGTGAGAATACCCCATCGGGCAGTAACCTTATTCTTCTACTGCATGGCCGACCAACTATATAAGGAGTGAATCCAAGCCTGGTTTAATCATACCCGATCTATACAAACTCTGTGAGTTTTCCTGCTCGCACACTTAGTTAATAAAAATTGATTAACGTTGTCCAATTAAGTGGCAATAAAATTATTTGATGCGCCCTAAATGCGTTATTCTTTGTCTTTCAAGTCTCAACAACTCAACAAAAGTGGATATGTATTCCCTCGCTCAAAGTATTTTAACTATATTATTAAATAAAAACACCATGTAACTAATGTCTCATGGTGCTATGAGATTATCGTATAAATATTTCTGCGTAGTATTCTCAATAATTAAATTTTTTAATAAATACTAAATGATTCATCATTTGTTTCTAATTTAATTATAATAAAATAGCTCATTATTTCATATGGTAGACCATTGTCCTATATGACATGCCAGAAGGTTAAGATGTTTTGACTTTTGTTTACCATAGTCGTACCAACCGACCAATCACTACGACAGGTACTATAGAAGCCATAGACCTCTGGTCGCCTGGCATAGTAGTCAATGGAGCTAGGCAAATTTGACATCTAATTTTGACCACGACAAGCCGTCAAGGGGCAAGCCGTGGTAGATTTCGTTGCAAAATTCATGAAGGAGACCCAGTCTGCCGAGCAGCCCTACAATCGTCCAAAAGGGAGTCCCCCCGCAATTGATCCGGAAACTGAGGTAATCTTTGACGGTCACCAAGTATGGACAGTTAGCGTGGATGGGTCCAAAAACTAGTCGGCTAGTGGTGCCGGCCTCATTCTAATCTCCCCACAGCAGGATGAGTTACAATACTCCATCCGTTTTGATTTCTGAGTAACCAACAATGAAGCTGAATATGAGGCGATCATAGCCGGCCTCAAGCTAGTATTGGCTCTAGGGGCAAGACAAGTCAGACTACTAAGTGACTCATAGTTAGTTATCGGCCAAATCCAGGGACAGTACGGAGCACGAGAAGATCAAATGAAGGCTTATAAAGCAATCACCGAGAAGCTAGCAGCCAGGTTTGATAAGTTCGTAGTTGAAAGAATCCCTAGGAATCTCAACCAACGAGCCGACGAGCTGGCTCGACTGGTATCAGCTCCTGAGGGGCACATGGGTAGAGGAATACTGGTAGAGTACCTGAACCAGCCGAGCATCACCTCAGAAGAGGAATCACTAACGATAAACTGGGTGTAAGTTTGCGTTATCTGGGCCGAGGGCATAATCAGCTTTCTTCGAGATGGGCGATTACCTACCGACAGAGCCAAAGCCAAGAAGTTAAGATACCGAGCGAGAAAGTACACGCTCATCGACAGTATTCCCTACAAATGTGGCTTCTCGGCCCCTTACCTGAGATGCATCTCAAAGGAGGAGTCCGAGTACGTGATGAAAGAGATACACGAAGGAGTATGTGGTAACCACTCGGGCGCTCGAATCCTATCAAGAAAAATCCTAAGGGCTGGTTACTACTGGCCCATCATACAGAAAGATGCCGAGGATTTTGTTAAAAAGTGTGACAAGTGCCAAAGGTTTGCAACCATCCCAAGACAGCCGTCGGAAGAGCTCACGATAATCACCACCCCAGAGCCATTCGCCCAATGGGGAATCGACATTATCGGCTCATTCCCAACTGGAATGGGGCAGGTAAAATTCCTAATAGTAGCAATCGACTACTTCACCAAGTGGGTAGAAGCTGAGCCGTTGGCAAAGATTACCGACCAGAAGACGGTGGACTTTATATGGAAATCGATCATATGTCGATTCGACATCCCGAGGACCATTATCACTGACAACGATAGACAATTCGACAAAAACAGATTTAGAGAGTTCTGTGGTTCGTTCGGCATCCAGAACAGGTACTCCTCCCCTGTCCACCCGCAAGCAAATGGGCAGGTCGAGGTGAGTAACCAAACAATCCTGAAGATAATCAAGACCAAGCTAGAGACATCCAAAGGCCTCTGGGCCGAGGAGCTCCCAAACGTCATCTGGGCCTATAGGACCACCGTCCGAACACCAATGGGAGAAACCCCCTTTATGCTTACCTACGGGAGTGAAGCGGTCATCCCTGTGGAGGTTGGTTTAATGACCCACCGAGTAGCCCACTTCGACGAAGAGCAGAATAATCAGATCCTTCGAGAAAGCCTGGACCAGTTAGACGAAGCCCGAGAAGCCTTAGCTCTCAGAAAGGTAAGCTACCAACAGAAGATGAAGAAGTACTATGATAATAGTGTAAAAAAGAGGGAATTCCGAGCAGGAGACTTAGTCTTCCGAAAGGTTTCTCTTGCAACTAAAGATATGCGAGAAGGAATGTTAGGCCCGAACTGTGAAGGTCTATACCAAGTAGAAGACCGAGTGAGGTCAGGTGTGTATCAACTAAAGGATTCAACTGGAAGGGCACTGCCACACGCGTGGAATGCCGAGTACCTCAAAAAGTATTACCAGTAAAGATATGTAAGAGCACCGAAGCAATAAAAGCATTTTGTTTTCTTCAATACTTGTACAAAGTAATGCCCCAAATAAGACTCGATATAGTAGGTCATCTTAGGGCCTACTCGGCCCAATTATGGCTGGATCGACTTAAAGGCGTCCAACCAAGGCCCAAAACATAAAAATTTGACGGAGTAGGTCACCTCAGGACCTACTCGGCCCAATTATGGCTGGATCGACTTAAAAGCGTCCAACCAAAACCCAAAAGATAAAGATTCGACGGAGTAGGTCATCTCAAGACCTACTCGGCCCAATTATGGCTGGATCGACCTAAAGGTGACCAACCAAGGCCCAAAGATAAAAATTCCATAGAATAGGTCATCTCAAGACCTACTCGGCCCAATCGTGGTTAGATCGACTTAAAAGCGTCCAACCGATGCCCTATGCAAAAAAGTTTAACAGAGTAGGTCATCTCATGACCTACTCGGCCCAATCGTGGTTGGAACGACTTAAAGGCGTCCAACTGAGGCCCTATCCAAAAAAATTCAACAGAGTAGGTCATCTCAAGACCTACTCAGCCCAATCGTGGTTGGATCGGCTTAAAGGCGTCCAACCGAGGCCCTATGCAAAAAAAAGATTCGACAAAGTAGGTCACCTCAAGACCTACTCGGCCCAATTACCGATGGACTGACTTAAAGGCATCCAATCAAGGCCCGAGGGGTCATACACTTGGAAATTTCATTTGCCCAGAAGTGCTGGTCAGTCGACGCGAAGAAAGGGTTAACCAATAAGGCCCGACCAAGGAGCCAGATACTTGGCAACTTGAATTCAGGAGCATGATCAAACAAAAACGAAGGAAGAGCTTCTTGAGACCTAATCAAAAGTTAATCATTCCATCCATTTAACCAAAAGTGAAGTGACCGGGAGGTCCAACACTCAGCAAGATTCAAAAGAATGAACAAGCCATTCAGATGAAAGACAAGAACTCTCAATTCGGAGAAGCCCGACCGAAGCATCCAACACTTAGCAAAAATTTAAAAGTAGACAACTGATCAGACGGGAGGCAAAAAGAAAAATTCCATGAAATATTCTTCATCCCAAGAGAGAAAAATAGTTCTTACAAAAAACAAAAGAAATACAAAGAGGGGTCAAGAAAGGAGACGATCAGACTGGGGGCTTGTCAGCAGTCTTCTCGGCCGAGCCACTCTCCTCAGGAATGGGGTCCTCCATCCTTCAGTAGAACCGGGAGAAGTCCAGGTCCTTGAAGGAAGCTGCTGTGTGGGCCTTCATCGCGTTGAAACTACTGACGTAGTATTCAGTGGTCTCCACTTCAAAATCTTCTAAGGCCTTGAAAGCCTCAATGGCCTCCTCTAGGGCCTTGATCGTGGCAGCAGCAAGCCTCGCCTCAAATTGGGCCTTCTCCTGCTCGAGGACCTCCTTCTCGGCCAATAGACGAGTGTCGTCCTTCATAGCCTCAGCGACCAACCTTTGGGCTTCATCTTTCTCCCTTCCCAGCTACTTGTTTATGGCCTTATGCTTGCCCAACATAGTGGCTGCCTTCTTGGCCTCAGCCGCGTGAATTCGCAGCGGCTGGCCATGTGTCGAGCCCGAGCACAAGCCTACTGAGGATAAAACTCAAAGGTAATCAAATACAAAAGGAAAAGGAAGCAGAAAGCATGAAAGAAAAGGAAAAAAAGATATCAGTAAAGAATTACCCGGGTAAGGTCTAGCATCAGGTCCCGGGCCAAGAGAAGAGTTGCCACCTCAGAGAGAGAACGACCGGCGATGCCTACAAAGGCGGTCATCCCGTTCGCAGCCGCATCATAGTCAACCAAGATATCAACGGGCAAGAGGACATGACCCTTCGAAGGGTTGAACCCTACTTCAGTTGGAGGGATAGCCGAGGGGGTCCCTTCAGCATGTACTGAAGTCCCTCCAGTTTCTGTTGAAACCACCACAGGGACAGGGGCCTCAAGAGAGTCTAGCTCGACGATTGCCGAGGGGACGCCCTCTCCTGCCAGGGGATATCCACCCGAGGATTCTTTGCAACCGGGAGCTTGACCTCAGATTCTCGGGCGAGGACCTTCTGGGCCGCAGCTCTCCCAGGTCTCTTCGACATTCCTGGAAATCAAACAAACAGAGGAAAATTAGAACCAAATACAAAACAGCAAATAAAAAGCAAAAATAAAGGGTCGAACAGAGGGGGAGACAGACACTCACTCGAGACCTCAGGGCCGAGTAGCCAAGCACTCAGCGAACGAGGGGTCACCAGTTGGCCGAATAACCGAGCACGATGTTTTCGAGCCTTCTTCACTCGGGCCTTTGCCTCGGCATCTACCTCAGGTTCGGTAAAGAGAACATCAGGATCAGTCTTCCCACACTTCATCCTGACTCGTAGAGTATGGGGGTCGACAACCTCATCCGGTTAGAATTCCCAACTGATCCCGGAGAGGAAGAAAAACCTCTCCTTCCAGTGCTTGTTCAAGGTAGGACAGCCGGTGATAAGGGCTCGGTCGTCCGACCGAGCGTGAAAGTAATACCAGCCGAGTTGCTTCTTCCTCGGCTGATAACAGTAGAGAAATTTCTCCACTAAAAGATAGTGTTCACCACCGAAAACTTCCTCCTAGAGGATTATTGACCCGATAAGGATCCTCCAAGCGTTAGGCATTAACTGACCCCGGGACAGACCCAAGAAATTAAGGAGCTCCCTAACTATTCTAGGAAAATGTAATCTAAGCCCCGCGGCAAAGGCGTGCTCAAACAAAGCTAACCTTCCATCAGGGGGCAGGCACGCGCGCTCGTCCTTTGCGGTAAGCCAGAATTCAATAGAAGGGGGAATGTAGAGAGAAGAATGAAGGTGAACAAGGTCAGTCGTTCGACTGACCAAGGAGATGAGCTCAACAGCAAAATTTTGAGAACTTTCCTCGAACAGCTGGGCAATCAAACTCGAGGCATCACCTCGATCGGATGGGGGTGACTGAGGAGGAGGAAGGGCGAGGTGCGAGATGGTCCGATCGCTACTCGAATCATCAGAAGAATGAACCTCTTGGGGATAAGCCATGGTCCCACTCCTCAGAAGAGAAATGGTGTATTGAATGGTCACGGACACCTTCCAAAGATACAACTCGAAGGAAGGGTGATCGGGTACAAATGCACCAATCAAATGAGGAAGTTTAGAACTACCTGAAAAGAACAAAAGGCTATTGGCCAGAAAAAGGGGGAAGGAGCAGAGAAAGGAGGGTCTGGGAGAAACTCCAACTCGGAATCAGAAATAAAGGAAGCCAGAATAACGCAATAAAGAATAGTAAAACAAGAAGAAAGTACAGAGGCTTACTAAACAAGACGACGGGACCAGAATAAATGCCGGAAAGCTGGGACGAAAGCTCGACCTGAGGCTTGAGAAAAATCGATGCTCTGGGGAGGAGGAGGAAAACGAGTTACGTATGCTTAAATCATTACTTTCGGGAATCGAACAAAAGCACCCAACCGTTTATATATATACAGGGCACCAAGGGTCTAGATTAAAAATAAGCTTTGTAATCCAACGACCCCAGATACGAAGAGCATCAACGGTTCGATTTATCAAAGGCTAGGGGTCCAGATGGGGCCACGTGTCGAAGAGAGGCCAAGGGTCCGCCATTCTGGGGATTTTGAAAGGATTCGCGTTTAATGAGATGGGACATTTTGGTATCCAGACTATCATTTCGAGAAACAAAATAGTCACCTAGACCCCCGTGTAACCGCCATCTCAGGGAGTCGAAACGACATCGTTCCAATAGCATGAACCATCACTCTGAGAAGAGGTATTCCCTTCACCAAGCAAGTATGATTTAGAAATAGAGGGCTTCTGATGAGGATAAAGATGATCAGTCGGCCCCACTGACCGAGTGGATAGACGATCCGAGAAGCGACTATGCAAAAGGACATCTCATCCAACCAAAGTCAACCTACCAGCACATGCTAGAAGAAGGGCCGAGTATGGTCCCCTCCTCAATCGAGGGCAGACGTACTCGGTCGGACGACTTACTCGGTCAGGCCGACCGACCGAGGAGATATCCCACCATGCACCAGGAAGGCAATACCAAAAAATCAGCTAAAGGGTCAACGCGAATCCCGAGATTCGAGCCTAAATGACCGGATCCTTAGGGATCCCTTTCTATCTTCTCCAAAAATCCCAGATCATGGAACAACTATAAAATATCAGCACCTAAGGACTCCAAAGGTAGGCGATTAACAAGCTCTACACTACGCCCATACATTCTCCATACGATTTGTCTACTGCCAATCATCTGACTTAAGCATCAGAGAGTCTTAGGCCGGTACCCCACCGGTGCCTAGATTCTAACCCTTTTGCAGGTTCACCAACGGAGCATTCAACAAAGGATCAGACAGCACTAACTGGAGGCGAAAGAAAGACGATCATCGACCGTTCAGATTCTGGTAC
>JAUTBS010043586.1:0-13850 GCA_032361285.1 Aequorea victoria
TCCTTGTCTTCTTTTGCATGTTCTCTCTTTAATCCCCTTTCTGTATGTGTTGCTTTCGATAAATTTAAGACAAGAACAGGACGGAACGGTTAAGTAGAGGCCGATCCTCGAATCGGGCGAGAGGGGTACCTAACACCTTCCCCTTTTGTACCCCAGGCTCCCGAACCAAAGATTTCTGGTTATGACGGGCTGGTTTACCTTGAAAATGCCCCCCCTTTTGGTTTCTTGGTTTTCCTAAAACCAAGCGGCGACTCTGAAAAACTCGCGCGGTCCTTAGATCCGTCATAGGGCGCGCATTTTGGTGGAAAACCCATCCTCTCCCCGTCCGCCCCCCCTTTCTGGGTGAGGCGTAGGGCGATGAGAGGGCGGGTCCACACAATGATCAACCATTATCTTATATTTGTTCTTGTTCTATATTAGATATCAGTAAGATGGCTGGTTTGAGACGTGATGTGAGTTTTAGATATGTGCCTACAGAGAATGCACAAAGAGAGAATACTCCTGACACTACTCTAGTAGCCCCAGAAATTTCAGTAACCCAGTGGCTCCATCAATCCCAGTTACTCTGATAGCACCAGCTGTTCTAGAATCCCCAACTACCTGCCCCAGTAGCTGAAGGAGCCCTTCAAGCTTTCCAAGCCCTAGTAAGCATGATTGCTAGGCAACAATCCCAATCAAGGGTAGTTAGCGCAGACAAAGCTATGAGCTTAAATAAGGGCTCGGTGTTTGAGAAATTCTTGAAGGCACACCCTCTGACCTTTAAGGGGTCAATCAACTCGGATGATGCTAAAATGTGGAAGCTATATTTTGAGAAGATCTTTGAACGATTGGGCTGCACAGAAGAACATAAGATATCATTGGAAACTTATGTTTTGGAAGGATAGGTTAAATATTTATGGCGAATGGTGAATCGCCAATATGAAGGAAGGGAATAGGAGCTCGTCTGGACAAAATTCTTGGCCTTATTCGATGACAAATACTACCTAGTGGCTATCAAGAAGCAGAAACAAGTGGAGTTCCTTATGTTGGAACAAAAAGAAATGTCAGTGGTGGAATACGAAGCAAAGTTTGCTGAGTTGTCTAGGTTCGCACCACAATATATTGCTAAAGAGGAGGATAAACTAGTATTATTCGAAAGGGGTCTACGCCTGGCTATTCGTAGTAGGGTCTCACTATTTGAGGTAAATTCTTTGTCAGAGTTGGGGACCAAGGCTCTTTTAGCAGAAAAGAGTTTGGATGATGCACAGAAGAGAAGGGAGCTGCAACCTAAGAGGTTTAGAGACTCAAAGCCAACAAAAAAATAATTTTGGTGGCAGTAATCATGCCAAGAGGACTTATACTCAAAACCACACAGCCTCAGTCCGGTGGAGACACAAGGCAACAAACACGGAATACATGTAACCGATGTGGGCAATTCCATTATCATGGATATTATTGTGATGGTACACCAAAAAAATGCTTTAATTATGGAAAGACGGGTCATATACTCCCAGATTGCAAAAATAAGGGGACAGGAGAACAACAGGCGCAACATCCATTTCAAAATCAGAAGTCACTTACACAAAATGGTGGGCTAGCTAAAGGCCAGTATAATCGTTAAGGAGATCAGAGTCAGCCTACCTACAACAGGGCACCAGGTCCGGGTGTAGTTACTTAGGGACGTGTTTTTAATCTTATTCATGAGGAGGCAGAGGCTTCACCATCTGTGGTGTAATGTATGATTATCATATCATCTGTTCCTATTAGAGCTCTTATTGATTCTGGTTTTATGCATTATTTTGCTTCACCTGAGTTCTTGAATCATTTATCTACTACGGTAGAACCTTTAGATATATGTCTTTCTATGTCCACTCCTCTTGGGGACACAATATTGCTGTATGAGATATGTCGTTTAGGGGTAGTGGAGTTGGATGGTAAGATGTTGCTAGTAGATCTCATATCGCTAGCCATTCATGACTTTGATGTCACTTTGGGCATTGATTGGCTCTTTAAATATCATACGATAGTCAATTGCTATTATAAGAGGGTAATTTTCCATATACCCGGGCAACCTATGTTCTTCATTCAAGGAGATGTAAGGTTAGCTTCCCTTTATGCAAATTGGATGTTGAGAAAGAGTTGTGGAGGACTTTTGGCTTGTGTGGCAGGCACAAAGGTACCTGAGATCAAATTTGATGAACTTTCTATTGTAAGAGAATTTTTGGACGTCTTACCAAAAGATTTACCTAGTCTTCCTCTTGATTGGGAGATTGAATTCATGATAGATCTTCTGCCTGGTACTATGCCTATCTCTAAGGCGCTGTACAGAATGGCTCCCTTGGAACTAAGAGAGTTACAGGTACAGTTACAAGAGCTATTGGATAAGGATTTCATAAGACCCAATGTTTCACTGTGGAGAGCTCTAGTTTTATTTGTGAAGAAGAAGGATGGTTCTATGCTGTTGTGCATTGACTACAAGGAATTGAATAAGGTTATGGTCAAGAATAGGTATCCACTGTCGCGTATTGATAATTTTTTCAATCAGTTGCAAGGAGCTCAAGTGTTTTCTAAATTTGACTTACGGTCTGGTTATCACCAACTAAAAGTCAAGGATGCGAATATTTTGAAAATAGCTTTCAGAACTCATTATGACCACTATGAATTTTTAGTCACTCCATTTGGTTTGACTAATGCTCCAGCAGCATTCATGGATTTTGATGAATCATATTTTCAAACCCCATTGGATTGCTTCGTAGTAGTGTTCATTGATGATATCTTGTTCTATTCTAAAACGAAGGAGGAATATGAAGAGCGTTTGAGGATAATATCTCAGACTCTCAGGGAGAAGAGATCGTATGCTAAGTTTAGCAAGTGTGAGTTTTGGGTAGATAGTGTATCATTTTTAGGACATGTGGTCAGTAAGAATGGAGTATCGAATGATAGCAGTAAATAGATGCTATTATTGATTGGCCACAACCAACGTCAGTGAATGAGATATGTGAGTTTCTTAGGACTGACGGGCTACTATTGATGGTTCGTGGAAGGATTTTCCTGTATTGCCCTACTGGTTACTGATCTTACTCGGAAGGGAGTGAAGTATGAATGGATGGATAAATATGAGCAAAGTTTTCAAGTGCTTAAGAAGAGGTTGACTTTGGCACCAGTTCTTGCCTTGCCAACTGAGGACGGTAGTTTTGTGATTTACAGCGATACTTTCCATCAAGGTTTGGGTTGTGTTCTTGTGCAGCATGGTAAGGTGATAGGTTATGCTTCTCGCCAATTAAAGATTAATGAGAAGAATTATCCCACGCATGATCTGGAGTTAGCTGCTATTTTTTTCGCACTAAAGATATAGTGACATTACTTGTATGGAGCATCTTGTGAGATTTACACCTATCATAAGAGATTAAAGTATATTTTCACACAGAAATAGCTCAACTTGAGGCAAATGCGATGACTCGAATTATTGAAGGACTATGATGTCGAGATACTTTATCATTTGGGAAAAACGAATGTGGTGGAAGATGCCTTGAGTAAGAAGTCATGAGGAATTAACTTGGCATCATTAACAGTTCAAAAACATGTAGTAGAAGATTTGAGAAGGATGGGAGTGAAAATACTATAATGTGGAGGAACTACCTTGTGTAGTCAGTTGACAGTGACACTGACCTTGCTGGAGAGAATCCGTGTGGCTCAATGGAATAATCTTCAATGCAAGAGGAATATGGAGGAATTGCACAAAGGTGAGAGTAAAGATTTCAGCATGAGTGATGATGGACTTCTTAAATTCAGAGATCGGGTGTGTATACCTGCTAGTGGTGAATTGAGAAATGAGATTCTTGCTGAAGCTCATAGTTCTGGGTATAGCATTCATCCGGGAGGTACTAAGATGGATAGAGATCTTTGAGAGCATTTCTGGTGGAATAGAATGAAGTGGGATATAACAGGGTTCATAGCTCAGTGTCTTACTTGTCAACAGGTAAAAATCGAACATCAAAGGTTGGCAAGGGAGACTTCAACCCTTACCATTACCCGAATAGAAGTGGGAGAATATCATGATGGATTTTGGGTATAGATTACCTCGTACGCGTAATGGACATAACGCTATCTGGGTAATAGTTGACCGACTTATGGAGTTAGCGCACTTCATTGGTATCAACATGACACACACCTTGGATCGTTCAACACAGTTATATGTGAGAGAGATTGTACGGCTTTATGGTTCACCTGTATCTATTGTTTCGGATCATGATCCGCGTTTTATCTCTAAGTTTTGGGATGCATTACAGACTTCTATGGGGACTCAGTTGGATTTTAGGTTAGCTTATCATTCGCAGACCGATGGGCAGTCAGAGAGAACCATTTAGACATTGGAGGATATGTTGAGAGCATGTGCTTTAGAGTGAAAAGCTAATTGGGATGATCAGTTACCACTGATGGAGTTCTCTTATAACAACAGTTATCACTTGAGTTTGGGAGTGGCACCTTATGAAGCTTTGTATGGGTAAAAATAAAGATCTCTTTTGTGTTGGTATAAAGTTGGAGAGAGAGTTTTTTGGACCTGATTTGGTGGAGGATGCGACTCAAAAGATTGCCACTATTCGGAATAAGCTTTTAGCAGCTCACAGCCGACAAAAGAGTTATGCCGATCGACATAGGAGAGACTTGGAATTTTTAGTTAGAGATATAATATTTCTAAAGGTTTCACCTTGGAAAGAAATTATTCACTTTGACAAGAAGGGAAAGTTGAGTCCCCGATATATTAGACTTTTTGAGATTCTAGACCGAGTTGATGAGGTGGCTTATCGTGTGGCTTTTCCGCCTAGTCTCACGGGAGTACATAATGTGTTTCATTTATCAATACTGAGGAAGTACATCTATAGCCCGACGCATGTGGTGGATTATGAGCCACTTCGAGTCCGCGAAGATTTGACCTATGAGTAGCAACCCGTTCAGATACTTCACACTAACGAAAAGGTCCTACGGAACAAGAAGATTCGACTTACCAAGATCTTATGACGAAATCATATAGCAGAAGAGGCAACGTGGGAATGTGATCGCTGTCGTTTGTGTGATCAAAAATAATATTTATAAAATTGATTAAAATAGCTATTCCGTAGAACAGTGGTTAAGATCGAGTATCGTTCCACAGGGACAAATATGCTATGTTGTGTTGAATTTTGAATAATTCTCAATTTAATTCAATGAAAAGAGATTTGTGGTGATTAACTAATTGAACTCTAAAATAATTAAATGAAAGGTTCTTTGTTAAAAGAGAAAGATGCCTAAATTTAGGAATCCACCCTAACTTTGTAATTAGAAAAATGCATTTAAAATAAATATTCATCCATTCAATTCAATAACGATCCGTTTTGACTACAAGTCGCAACGTGATCAACAAGAAGATAAATATGAATAACGACTCGGCATAAATTATCTTTCAGAAGCACGGATCATCCTTAATGATTTGGCACGATCTGTCTAATCATAGTATAACCTATCTCACGTCTCAATCATATTCCAAAAAAACAATATTTGTATAACTCCGTCATCGTAATCACCAAAAACTAAGACAAAAACAAAATCATGAAAATAATACCGATTGACTCACAAATCAAAAGCCTGAGTTAATACAAACGTTGAATCAAATGTTTGAAATATAAATCAAAATGCAAAAATTCTAATTACTTGGCTAGGGTTTCATCCAAACCCTAGGCAGGAGAGGATTAGCCGGTCATTGACGAGAGAGATGAAGTCGTTGATCCGGATAGACGAGCTATCTCGATCTTCTTCTTTGTTCTCTCGCTTGAACGCTAGCCACCGTTGGTGCTTCTCTTCCATTTCGGAACCCTAGGAACTGATAAAATGTTCCTTTTTATACTTCCCCCCAAAAAACCTTGCAAAAAATTGAAATTAGAAATTCATCTCGCCTTAAAACGTCCGGACGATTGGAGCTGCTTCCGGACATAACCTCCCTTGGACCACTCGAGCGCTCAATTTATGCCTTTAGGAACCGCTCGAGCGGTGGAGCGTCAGGACAGGAAGGAGCTGCGTCTGGACGTTTTTTATCCAAGGCCATCCTTTTTTTTCCTTGTTTGAGCGTCGGGACGTGATGAATTGTGTCTGGACGTTTTTGGGCAGATTGCACTTCGACCTCTTTTTGCACTATTTTCTGCTTTTTAGCTCATTCTCGTCATAAGTCCGACTATCCGCTCCTGCACATAAAACGAAACTAAAACATTTATTAAATAGATGAATTGAGGATATAAAATATAAGTTGAAGGGTCTAAATGTGTCCATTTAAGCTCAGATCACACCCCCAACTTACATTTTGCTAGTCCTCGAGCAAAACAAAACAAAAGACAAAACGAAAAAAATAAACAACTTCTACTAACATTTTTATTCACCGTGATCAATCATTAATTATCAATAATAGAGTTAAACACTTTACATACCCGACGTACATAATTCAAGATACTGTCAATTTGTAAAAAAAAAAAATATTTTGATCAATACTCGGAGTGTGTGCTTTAACCTGGCTAACATGAAATATAACTCAATCTTAAAGTGAGAGACAATTTCAAATATCCATTAGAACTGTGCTTTCACTCAAAACTCATTGGATATGCACTCAACAAGTAAACACTCAGAAACAGGTGCATTTTAAAACTCTCGATATGTGTATGCAATAGAGATAATAAAAATAAATCAAGATATTCTGCATACATATGACTCCAAGAATGCTATAATCAATGAATACACATAGTCACATGAAAAGAATGTTAAATGTCAAAAAATATAGATAACTGCTACAAAATACCATCCATCCACTATGTTCACGATTCAAACCATGCCACTATTTAGAATCAAAAAGGACTTTATGTTTTGGTTGTAACTTAAGGTAGAGAAGATATACAGGGTATAGCGTAGAAACATGTCTTACACAAAAATCGAAATGAGAATTTTCTTTTTAAGGAGACATCAATCATCATTTTTCATTTCATATTGCTTCTTTTTCGTTTTCTACCGCTGCTTTCTTCTTTCGTGCTATTTTAACCTTCTTTGATAAAATGAATATTTGCTTTTTCTCAACAACAATGAACAAATAATTATATTTGTTTACCCCCTTTTTCACCAGAATATTTTTCTTTTCTTTCCAACCACAAATTTTTCTACTCCTTTTTTACTTTCTCCCATAACTTGCAATGTAAGACGTTTTTGAAACTGAGGTTTAAAGAAGAAAGATTTAGCATGTAAAAGGCTCAAATTGGTGAACTAGGGATTGTGTATATTTATGAAGTGATACTAATAGTTTAAAAAATAAAGATGACCTAAGATCATTTTCTAAAAATAATATAATTTTTCAAATGTTCATAAATTCAGGATGGTAATAGTATAGCACAAATGATGTATTTATGACAATCAACCAATATGACTATCTAATGAGACTATTCAACAAATTAGATAAGTTTTCAAAGAATAGAGAGAGTATATAGACTGAAACTCTTTAGCAAAGAAAGGCTCAAAATACGCAAAGGGTTACAGTTTCCGCAAGTGTTCGTCGAGAATTTTAAATTATCCTCACTTTTCAACCAAGAATATAAATATGCAGCCAAGTGTGTAGTGTGGGTAGATTCCAGTAAAAATCACATAAACATTGGGTAACAAAAAGTAAGTGTGAAGAATTATGCTATCACAATACATAAAAGTGTTAACCTCTACTATTTAAGCTTAATAATTTCACACCAAATTTGTTATTTTTTATTATTATTTCTTTTATTTAACATGTGATTCACCTTATGATACCCCCAACTTAGAAGGCCATTGTCCCAAGGGCATGAAAGTTGAAATAAAAAATAGAAAAAGAAAATAGAATAAGGAAGAGAACACCTCGGGGTAAACCAATGGTACGAGTCATGAGGGGAAAAACACCCCCAAACTTCTATGCCCTGAAACCTGTGAAAATGGGAGAGTAGACAAACCAAATCAAGGACAACAAAAACAAAATATAAAATAAAAATAATACTAATCTACCATTATAATATACAAAATTTGGGTTCCCTCCCAGAAGAGCTAAGTTTATCGTCTTCAGCCAGACGAAACCAATGTTTAACCCTCACTTGTTGCTAAAAATAATTCAATTTGCATCTAATCGTGTACACATACTTGCAAACAGTGATTAGTTCCACTCAAACCTCAATGGTAAATCAAGAGTACGAAGTGACATAACACTCGAGGGGGTGGGTGGTGGCTCACACTCCACTTTACCAAAAAGTGCATTCATGAAAATGTGGGGCTGTGCCTCATCTATTAAATGCGTGGTCGAGTCAATTGCAAAGAAATTCTCACTATTTTAATGTTGTTGAGAGCCACTAAACACATTGATCCATAGTTTTATATTTCTAAACGAGACATCCATCACTCCTGATCGACAATTAATGCATGCATTAGCCGTAGCTAAAAATGGTCGACTGAGAATGACTGGAGTCTGTTTCCTAAGGTTATGCACTGACTCGGTGTCTAAAATAATGAAATCGACCAAAAAAAAAAAAATTTCAACTTTCACCAAAACATCCTTTATTATGCCACACGATACCTTAATGGATCGGTCTGCAAGTTGCAAGATGACCGTCGTGGGTTTTATCTTGCCCAATCTAAATTTTTCATACACTGAGTAAGGTAACAAATTGACACTAGCTCCTAAATCTAGCAAAGCACGATCACTGAAATGGTCTCCTTTGACACATGAAATAGTAGGAGTACCAGGATCCTTAAGCTTAGGAGGAGTGTCGTGAAGAAAGATAGAACTAACCTGCTCAGTGAGAATGACTTTCTGTGACACGTGTGACCTAGACTTACGCTTTTGAGTACAAAGGTCCTTAAGAAATTTTGCATAAGAAGGAACTTGTCTTATATCGTCTAGAACAGAGAGGTTGATTTTGACTTGCTTGAAAACTTCAAGCATATCGTCCATTATCACTCACTTCTTGCCAAAAGGCGATGGTGAAGATAGGCAAGATGGAAATGGAGCCTTTGGCTCATAAGAAAATGGCCCTGAAGATGGGAGTGATATGAAAGGATCAGGAGGGGTGTCCTCCTTTGAAATAGATGCTTTGTCAACCCCAAAACTCTTGGGGTTGCCGACATACTTTCCCTTTTTCCTAGTGTCCCCCTTAGGTCTAGTCTCTACCTCTTTTCTATCCCTAAGGGTAATTACAATTTTCGCTTGCTCATGAAATGTATCACTAGCTTGCGAATTTTTGATCCCAAATTATCCTTTAGGATTATTCATAGGTTTGCTAGGTAGTTTTCCCTCCGCTCTTCAGTTTATAGCATTATCTAATTGTCCCACTTGGATTTCTAGCTTGGATATGGACTGAGAGTGAGAATGTAATAACTGGGTATTAGCTTCAAGCCCTTGAAGGGCTTGCAACACCTTCTCCTCAAATGCACAGTTTCGTGGAGGTGAATGAGGTTATTGGTAAGGCTGTTGTGCCATAGGTCGGGATGTAGTAGGATTACTCATGTCAGGATAAGATGACTGAGGGGCTGGAGCAAAAGGAATTCTTGGAACTTATGGTTTCCAGGACAAGTTAGGGTGATTTCTCCATGCCGGGTTATAAATTTAGGAAACTGAGAAACTAAATGACACTCACTCACTGAGTGAGTTGGGCTCGCACACAAAGAACACATGTCTTTATAAATAGGAGGCTGAGACTGATGAGAATGAGATATTTGCCTTACAGAGAGCAGACTATCAATCTTCCTAGTCAATGCATCGACTTTATGAGAAAGATCAGTGGAATGATCAATCTCATACAAGCCACCTTGCTTGGGTGCATTTGTTAACATGATCCTCTCACCTCGAGAAGCGGAGGCATGATGCTGAGAATTTTCACTCAAATTTTGAAATAATGCCCATGCCTTATCTTCACTTTTCATCATGAAAGTCTCCCCGCATGAGGCATCTATCATGTGACGGTATTGAGATGACAGACCATCATAAAAATACTGTACTAGTTGCCATTTAGGCACAGCATGATGGGGACTCTTTCTGATGAGGTATTTAAGTCTTTCCCAAGTTTTATGAAATTGTTCACCATCAGTTTGTGAGAAACTAGTGATGGCTCACCGCACTTGGCTAGTTTTTCCTATGGGAAAGTACTTCTTTAGAAATTCCTGTTGCAGTTGAGCCCAAGTTGTAATTGCAATTCTAGTCAAAGAATTGAGCCAATATTTGGCTTTATCCTTGAGGGAGAATGGAAAGAGACGCAATCTTAGGGCATCATCTGTGAAGTGTTGGATTTTGACAGTGGAACACACTTTTAGGAATTCATCTAAATGGCGATAAGGGTCCTCATTACTAAGTCCATAAAATGATGGAGGCATTTGTATGGTATTGGACTTAATTTCATAATGTGCGGCTGCAACATCTGAAAGCCTAATGCAAGTCGGGAATCTGTAGGCAGAAGGTGTAAAATACTCTTTCAATTGTCTAGCTTGTGACTCTTCCGGATCCATGTCTTCGATGTGACTTAATTGATCAAGTCTAAGACGATAGGAGATTACCCGGTTGGTCTTAAAGGTCTGTTCAATTTTTAAATTAATTGGAACTAATTTCGAATAGCAAGACCTACGACCATGCATGCACAAACACAAAACCCAATATGTTGAGCTATGAACACCCTACCACATGATATAAAAAAAATTAAAAATAAAACAAACTCACAGTGCTTTGATGCGAAGTCAGTAGCCGCACCGGACTTCCTCCAATCACCAAGCAACCTGCAATTAACAACTAAAAAAAATTAAATCTAACTAAGAATTAAAAAGAAAATTAATAATCAAAACAAACAACAGTGCTAATTGTCCCCGGCAACAGCGCCAAAATTTGATATGTGTCGTTCGTGTGATCAAAAATAATATTTATAAAAATGAGTAAAAATAACTACTCCGTAGAATAGCGGTTAAGATCGAGTATCGTTCCACAGAGATAATAATGCTAAGTTGTGTTAAATTCTGATTAATTCCCAATTTAATTCGATGAAAAGAGTTTTGGTAATTAACTAATTTAACTACATAATAATTAAAAGCAAAGGTTCTTTATTAAAGAGAAAGTTGCATTAGGTTAGGAATCCACCCTAGCTTTGTAATTAGAAAACTGCATTTTAGACAAATAAACAACCATTCAATTCAACAATGATCCGTTTTGACTACAAGTCGCAACGGGACCGACAAGAAGATAAATATGAATGGCGACCCGACATATATTATCTTTTAGTAGCACGGATCATCCTTAAAGTTTTGGCACGATTCGTCTCATCGTAGTATAACCTATCTCACGCCTCAATCATAATCAAAGAAAATAATATTTGCATAACTCCGTCATCGTAATCACGGAAAACTAAGACGAAAGCGAAATCATGAAATTAAAACCGATTGATTTATAAATCAAAAGCCTGAGTTATACAAAATTTTGAATCAAACGATTGAATAATAAATCAAAATGCAAAAATCGTAATTACTTGGCTAGGTTTTCATCCAAACCCTAGGTAGGAGGGGACTAGCCGGTCATTGACGAGAGGGATGAAGTCGTTTATCTGGATAGATGATCCATCTCCATCTTCTTCTCCGTTCTCCCCTTTGAACCCTAGTCATCGTGGGTGTTTTCTTCTCTAATTTCGGAACCCTAGAAACTGAGAACTTGTTTCTTTTTATACTTCCCCACGAAAACTCGAGAAAACGTAATGTAAAAACTGTTCTCGCGCAGGGAATTCTGTTCGGACGGAATTGGGAGAGTCTGGACGGAATTGGGCAGTGCCATTCCTCTTTTCAGCGTCAAAGAGTCCGGACGAAAATGGGTTGCGTCCGGACAGAATTGGGTAGTTTGAGCCTTGTCCTTTTTTCTGCACTATTTCTCGCTTTTTGACGTCGTTCTCGCCATATGTCCAACTATCCACTCCTGCACACAAAACAAGGCTAAAATATTTATTAAATAGATAAAATGAGGATACAGAATATAAGTTAGAGGGCTTAAATGCATCCATTTAAGCTCATATCATCCCCCCAACTTACATTTTGCTAGTCCTCTAGCAAAACAAAACAAAAGATAAAAAGAACTACTACTAAAAAAATTATTTACCATGATCAATCATTAAGTATCAATAATAGAGTTAAAAACTTCAGATACTCGACATACATAATTCAAGACACTGCCAATTTGTACAAAAATTTTAGATTGATCAATACTCGAATTGTGCGCTTTAGTCTGGCTAACATGAACTATAACTCAATCTCAAAGTGAAAGATAATATCAAATATCTATTAGAATGGCGCTTTGACTCAATACTCACTGGAAATGCACTCAACAATTAATCACTCAGAAACAGGTGCATTTTAAAACTCTTTATATGTCTATGCAGTAGAGATAATAAAACAAATCAAGATAATCTGCATATTCATGACTCCAAGAACGCTATAATCAATAAATATATATATAGTCTCATGAAAGGAATGCTAAATGTCAAAAATTTAAGTAATTGCTACACAATACCATCCATCAATTATGTTCAGAACTCAACCCATGTCATTATTTAGAATCAAAAAGGACTTTAAGTTCGGTTGTAGCGTTAGGTAAGAGAAAGTATATAAGATGTAGGTCGAAAAAAATATGTCTTATAGAAATAGAAACACGGGATTTTCCTAAGAAATAATTCTCTTCTCAACTTTACATGTTGTTTCATTTTTTTTCTTTTAACCACAATCCTCTTATTTTCTCGCTATTTTTGCATTCTCTTTGAACACATGAGCATTTGTGTTCTCAACAATGATGATCAATATACTATATATTCATCTTTTTCACTTTTTTTTACCTTTTTCACCAGTATTTTCTTCTTTTCTTTTTAACTACTATTTTCTTCTCCTTTTCTTTTTTCCGTAACTTGTAACATAAGACATTATTGAAACTGGGGCTTAAAGAAGAAAGGGTTAGCATGTAAATGTTCAAATTGGTGAACTAGAAATAATGTATATAGGAAGAGATACGAACAGTTCAAAAACAAAGATGACCTAAGATTATTTTCTACAAAAAACATAGTTTTTCAAGTGTTTATAATTTCAGGATGGTACTAGCAGCGCAAATGATGTATTTATGACATTCAACCAAAATAAAATACTAATGAGACTATTCAACAAATTAAATAAGCTTTCAAAAGAATAGAGAGAGAGAGTATAGCCTGAAACTCTTTAAGAAAGAAAGGCTCTAAAAACATAACATGTTACAGTCTCCACAAGTGTTCGTCAAGAATTTTAAATTATTCTCACTTTTCAATCAAGAATATAATCATGCGGCCAAGTGTGTAGTGTGGGTATATCCGAGTAAAGATGATATAAAAAATTTAAGTAAAAAAAAGTAAGTGTGAAAAATTATGCTATCACAATATGGAACAATGTTAACTTATACTCTTTAAACTTAATGATTTCACACCGAATTTATTTTTTATGTTTTTATATTTATTTTTTATTTTTTATTTTTTTTAACAAATGATTCATCTTGTGATACCCCCAACTTAGAAGGTCATTTCCCAAGGACATGGGAACTGAAATGAAAAACAGAAAAAGAAAATAGAATAAGGAAGAGAACATCTCGGGGCAAGCCAATAGTGCGCGTCATGAGGGGAAAAACACCCCCCAACTTCTATGTCCTGAAACCTGTGAAAATAGAAGAGTAGACAAACCAAATACAGCAAAAACACAATATAAAAAAAGTAAAAACAATACTAATCTACCATTATACTATAAAAATTTAGGTTTTCTCCCAAAAAAAGCTAAGTTTATTGTCTTCAGTCAGACGATTTTTTTTTATTTTTTCT
>JAUTBS010043697.1:0-13849 GCA_032361285.1 Aequorea victoria
TATCATTTCAAACCATTCTTGGTACACTCTCAACCCCCAAGGTCCCACACTTAGGCTTAGGTACTTATTTTAGCTTAAGCTTTCTTAAACTCTGTTTCTCAGCATCTCCAGAATCTATTATAGAGCTTTAGAAATACTTTAAAAATATCAAACCTTACTGGAAATTTATGAAACTTTACAAAGAGCTAGTGTAATGTGTTGTCTACATTTTGCATGAAGCGACCAAACACTAGATGTTAACAGAAAGTGGTCTGAAAATTAAAACAACAGAGGCTGTCAAAATAAGGACCTATTTGGAAACAACGGTATATCTTGAAATCTACAAACTTAAATCCACTTCTGTAAAAGGGAGGTTAAACTAGACTCATATATCTATCTCTGGATATATGGATCATAATAAGAAGAGTTTTTTTGGAGAGAGATATGAAGGTTCAAAGTTGACTATCAATCTACCTCACATGTCACAGAAACTTATAAATTGTCAAAGGAGTTTAAAAATATATTTTTAAGCTTAACAAACAATTATGCATGCTCAAGACATCTTAAATAAGCTCTGGTAAAAACAAATTTTTTATTAGGCCACGTTTGGTTCTCACGAAAATTATTGGAAAGACTTTATTTATGTTCTGTCATTTTCTATTTATCTCTGTTTTACATTTTCTCAACAAATCATTAGTATCTCCTATTTCTACCCAACTAAGGCATGTACAAACATGTCATAACAACATCATACAAGCTTATAAAGGTCAATAACTTGTTCTTACATTATTTGTTCTTCATTTGTTGTTCTTTTAAAAAGTCCCTAGAACAAGATATTCAAACAACTTTTATGGATTCAAGGTCCTTGTTCATCTTCTTCCATTTTAGTCCACTATCTTCCATCTCATAGAAGAATGGTTTTTAGAACATGATGTTATGGAAGAAAATAAGAGGTTTATGGAGATCCTTACTTGTTATTTTTGAACTAGAAGAATGATTTTTAAAACTACTTCAAGCTTCCATACTTTCCTCCTTTTTCTTCTTCTTCTTCTTCTCTTTTTTTCTTTTTCTCTTTTTTTCTTCTTCTTTCTTTTCTTTTTCTTTCTTTCTTCCTTCTCCTTGTGGTTGCCGAAAATGTGAGCTTCTAGAGAGAGAGTGGGGTTTTGAAGAAATGGGAAAAAATTACTTGGAGAAGACTTGGTATTTATAGGCCAAAAATTAGAATTAATTAATTCAATTCTCATGAAAAAATTGTCACTCCATGTCACTATTTGGGCACTATTTAGGTACATTGCATAGTTGATGGACGTCACTATTTGGATACTATTAGGGTACATCAAATAGTTGATAAAAATTAGGAAAAAATAAATACATTAATTTTTATTCGGGTAGTTTTCTCCGACAATTTAATTATTCTGTGTATTTTTATCTTCTTAAAATATATTTATGGGTATAATTATCTCCCACAATAATTTAATTAGTGTAGAAGATAAATTAAATTGCCAAACAAGTCTTATTTTCCCCACACTCAACCATCACTTCCCAATTTTCTCTCATTTTCCATTTTTCAAATAAATACAAAAAAAATGTCCCATCCAAAAAACTCCCAAAGGGGTAGCAGGCCAAGGGCATTCTTGGGTATTCAAAAATATTTTTTTTTTGTATTTTTTTAATTTAGATATTTAATGTTGGCCTTTTTAGTCTTTAATTACAAAAATGGGACTTTTATGTAATTTACAAGACTTAGTTCACAAAATGAATTAATTTTATTTAATTAGGCTCATAAATTAAAATCTAATCCATTCATTTAATTTATGAATCTATGAGTTTGAATTTCCATGTTGGACCTTACCCTAAAATCCTACGTTTGGGTTGTGATCCAAGATCACAAACATTGTTCTTCAAACTTAAACTTAAACTTTCTTAAGTTTTAATTCATGATCATACCACTTATCTTCTTTAGGGTTTTAGAGTTCACACTTCTAGGGTTAGAACCTCTCGTTCAATAATTAAAGTAATCTTACACCTTTATTCTACGTTTAGTGCTTAATGAACGTGTCGTGGAAAGTGAGGCGTCACATTAATGGTTCAACATCATCTAGTAGAAGATTTGAGGAGGATGGGAGTGGAAATAATGCAACGTGGGGAAATGGCCTTGTGTAGTCAATTGACAGTGAGGTCGACCTTACTAGAGAGAATCTGTATAGCTCAACGTGATGATATTCAATGCAAGAGGAACGTAGAAGAGTTGAACAAAGGTGAGGTTAAAGATGTCAGCATCGGTGATGATGGAGTTTTTAAATTCAGAGATCGGGTGTGCATACTTGTATACACCCCAATTTTGACAAAACCAAACATCGCCCGGTTTTGCAAGCATTCCGATGATGAATGTATACATCAGTCGCATCGAAAGAGCCTCCATGTGAGTCCAAGAGTCCAAAGAGTACTCTAATTTAACCCAAAATACCCTAAAACACCCCAAAATACCAAAAACACCATTCGGTGCAGCCTAACATAGCATTACCTCTAAGTGGCGCACGACATAACTTTTTCATGCCACTAGCCATGCCATATCAGAGTCCCAAGACACATTTAACCCTGGCGCGCGCAACCTCAAAGTAGCGCACGCCACCTTGAGAGGAAACTTTAGCTCCAAGTTAGCTTCCTCGCCAATCTCTATAAATAGAACCCCCACCTCATTCAGGGCCCTCAATTCTGAGAGCAGCAAACCTCTGCAAAATTGAGACCCGATCCCAAGTTCTCGACTCGAATTCATCCCGAATTAACAACTTAAAGCAAAAGCTAATTCCCGAAACTTCACTTGAACTACCAGAAAATTTAGAATTCCTTGCATTGGAAGTACTCCGAAGATTCGAAGACCGCGTGGAAGGCTTCCCGAGGATCATCCGTACGTGAGGAAAAGCTTCAGAACTGCTTGAGACTTTGCTCATCTTCCGGGATATATGGTAGGTTTCTCTTTGCTTATCTCTTTCTATTTGTTCATCTTATATTTCCTTTAAAACTTCTTTTTAATCGGTAAAAGGGGAGAAAAAGGTCGTTGGACTCGTTCTCGCCGGTTTATTTTCTTTTTTTACTACCGTCTAAGCATTTTCTCTTATTATTGTTCGAATTGTATGTTAATTTTTCTTTCTTTCTCATAGTCATTTAACTTTAAAAATCCATAAAATGCTTTCTTTTCGTTTTCTTCTTCATATAAAAACACCAACACACGAGCACACTATTTTTCTTAAAAACAGTAGCCCCTTTTGGACCTCCTCGTATCGAGCTCACTCTTCCATAGTGACGCGCACCACTTTTAGAGAGCTCAGAGGTGGCACACGCCATATCCAGATGGAACGCGCCAGGTTTGAGGTGACGTGCACCACCTCTGCTTAAAACAAGTGGCTTCCAGTAGCTTTTTCTGCATCTTTCTATTTTAACATGTTTTCTTATGCATCAACTGTACTGATATGTTTCCATCTCCCACTTGATATGCTTTTAAGTGTAAATATGCATAAAAAACCTTAATTTTAGGGTAGGTTTTTTATTTCCTTGTTTGCTTTTTTAATGTTATCTCTTCAACACCCTTTCTGTATGTGTTGCTTTTGATAAATTTAAGACAATAACAAAATGAAATGGTTAAGTAAAGGCCAGTCTTCGGATCGGGGGAGAGGGGTGCCTAATACCTTCCCTTTCGTACCCTAGCTCCCGAACAATTTGCTCTTGCAAGGACGGACTAGTCCCTTAAAATTTTTTGAATTCTTGATTTATCCGAAAACCAAGTGGCGACTCTAATTATGCAGCCTTTAACACGAACGTATTTGGGAAAAAACCTTTCTTTTTCATGTGTTTTTTTTATGTTTCTTGAAAGGAATGGAAAAAGAGATTGCGTTCCTCAAAGTGGCAACTCCACTAGGTATTCTTTTTATAAAAACGTAAGCGAAACATGAAAAATGTTCCAACTGTTCTTGTCTAAAATTTATCATTAGTATTAGTATTGCATGCATAGTTTTCCATCTCCTTTCTTCCCTTTTTCATTGTGTACTTTTTCAAAACAAAAGAAGAAAGGAGAAAATAAATTAAGAAAAATGCTTACCTACCCTTCACTTTAGCAGTTTACTATCTCGGAGCTATGTGGGGGAAGTAAGCAAGCCTTCTGGCCGTATGCCCTTTGGATATAGGCAAAAAGGGTCATTGCGTATTGTTTGACCTGGCCAGGTACTAGTTGGTCGGAGAGGTAAATTCTTGATTCCTATTCAGAAAGGTACCCGGTTACTAGACTACTAAGCCTTTTCATATGTCTTTAGTCTGCTTAGAACTTTTCCTTTAGGATAAATACCCTTATAGGTTATGTGTTTTTATTTCTTTAGAACCGGGTTTTATCACCCGAGTCTTGTTTTATCTTTTTCGGGACCCTCTGTGGGTTTTCCCATGTTTGACGTCGTTAGGCCGTTGCCTAACCTTGTCGTTTTCTGTTGAGTCGGGTTTTATCACCCGAGTCTCGCTTTCTCTTTTCCAGGACCCTCCATGGGTTTTCTCGTGTTTGATGTTGTTAGGCCATTGCCTAACCTCTGTCATTTCTTTAGAGATGGGTTTCATCACCCGAGTCTCGCTTTCTCTTTCCCGGGACCCTTCCTGGGTTTTTCTGTGTTTGACTCCATTTGGCCGTTGCCTAATCTTTATCATTTTGTTGAGCTGGATTTTATCACTTGAGTCTCATTTCCGCTTTCCTGAGATCTTCTGTGGGTTTTCCCGTGTTTGACATTGTTAGGCCATTGCCTAACCTTGTCATTTTCTATTGAGCCGGGTTTTATCACCCGAGTCTCGTTTTTCTCTTTCTTGGGACCCTCTGTGGGTTTTCCAATGTTTAACACTGTTATGCCATTTCCCAACAGCGATCGTTTTCTATTGAGCTGAGATTTATCACCCGAGTCTTGCTTTCTCTTTCCCGGGACCCTCCGTGGGTTTTTTCGTGTTTGACACTGTTAGGTTGTTGCCTAACCTCTGTTGTTTTATTTAGAGCCCAGTTTCATCACTTGAGTCTCATTTCCTCTTTATCGCGATCCTCTGTGGGTTTTACTGTGTTGGACGCCATTAGGCCGTTGCCTAACCTCTGTCATTTTCATTGAGCCGGGTTTCATCACTCGAGTCTCATTTTCTCTTTCACGGGATCCTCTGTGGGTTTTCCCATGTTTCACGCAATTAGGCCATTGCTTAACCTCCGTCGTTCTCTGTTCAGTCGAGTTTTATCACGCGAGTCTCATTTTCTCTTTCCCGGGACCTTCCGTGGGTTTTCCCGTTTTTGACGCCATTAGGTCATTGCCTAAACCTCCATCATTTTCATTAAGCTAGGTTTCATAAACCCATACCTCCTTCTCCCTCCAAGACCTCCCAAGGATGTCTCGAACCCTTGAGTCATTAGGCTTCAGACCCGACTTCTCTATTTCTGTGTCTAGGACTAGGCCTCATCAACCCGTACCTTGTTGTTTTGTTTTGGGACCCCTCTTGGGTTGTCCCGAACTTTTGCGGTCGTTGGGCTCTTAGCCCAACCTCCTATCTTTCAAAAGAGCTCGGTTTTCACCGACCCATACCTCATTTTTTCAAGAACCATCTGTTGGTCATCCCGAGTCTCGTAGTCGTTGGGCTGAGACTTAGCCTAATTTTTTGTTAGGTCATGTGCCTTTCTCTTTTGTGTTTGGTTTGTCCAAAATTGCCTAAGTCCCGAGTTCTTTTGCCATCGAGCGATGACTCGATATTTCCCGATGATAGTCCTCTATTTTCCTTCTTCGCAGAGTGGAAAAACTGAGAGTGTAAGTCGGTCTTTGTCACCGCATCCCCTTTTTATCGAGTCAGTTGGTAAAGGTATAAGTTGGCTTTGTCCCGCATCCTTCGCCGTCCGAGCTCTGCCTCGTCGGCTAAGTTGGTATCGTCCCTCAACACGACCTTCCTTGCCGTATGAGCTCAGCTTCTCATCAGAAAGGTTGCATTTCATCTTCCCTCCCCTTTTCTTTCTCGCCGTAGAGATTCAGAGTCTCGACAGATAAGACGGTATCTTCCCGCACCCTTTCTTTTGTTTCCATAACCGTAGAGAGATAAGTCTCGATGAAAATCCGGGATGCAAAGCTCGCACCCTTCTACCCGCTGGCAAAATGTTTTTTTTCCTTTGGTTACTCTTCCGAAACCTCCCATTTTATGTCAAACCATAGAGATTCAGAGTGTTGACGAAAAGACAAGGCTTCCCGCACCCTTTCTTTTGTTTCCATAACCGTGGAGAGATAAGTCTTGATGGAGAGTCGGGCTCCTCTTGTAAATCTTTTTTTTGTTGGCCGTAAAGATACACAGTCTCGACAGATAGGACGATATCATCCCGTGCCCGTATTTTTCCTTCTTTTTTTTCGCCCGTAGAGACTCAGCCTTCTAAGACTCGATGGAGACGGCAAATCGGTATCGTCCCGCACCCTCGGTTTTTCGTTTGCCATTTGAGATTCAGAGTCTCAACGGACAAGCCAGGCTCCTCTCACAAACCATTTTTCTTTGGTCGTAAAGATACGTCTCGACGGATAGGCCGGTATCGTCCCGTGCTCATATTTTTCATTTTTTCTTTACCCGTAAAGGCACAGCCTTCTAAGACTCCACAGCGAGGGCAAGTCGGTATTGTCCCGCACCCTCAGTTTTATTTTCGTCTTCCATTTGAGATTCAGGATCTCAAACAGAAAGTCACACTCCTCTCGCAAACCTTTTTTTCTTTGGCTGTAGAGATACGTCTCGACGGACAGGCCGGCATCGTCCCGTTCCCATATTTTTTATTCTTCGCCCATAGAGACTCAACCTTCTTAGACTCGACAGAGAGGGAAAGTCGGTATCATCGCGCACCCTCAGTTTTTTCGTCTATCGTTTGAGGTTGAGGGTCTTAAAAGGAAAGTCAAGCTCCAGCTCACAAAACTTTCTTTTCGTCTACCTTTTGAGACTCCGGTCTCAATGGAAAACTGAGCTTCGGCTCGCAAATCTTTATTTTCGTCTGCCGTTTGAGACTCTGGTCAGTATGGAAAGCCAAGCTCCGACCTACAAACCTTTATTTTTCTCTATCGTTGAAGCTCTGGTCTCGACGAAAAGCCAAGCACCGGTTCGCAAACCTTTTTTTTGTCTGTCGTTTGAGATTCCGATCTTAAATGAAAAGTCGGGCCCACCCGCACCTTTCTCATACCATATTTGGGATCTTTACAAATCCCGAGGTGTTGAGGCAGTTTCGACGCTCTTCTAAGCTGAGTTTTTCCCACATCCCTTTCTTAGGTCTAGTGATCCAACATCTCTACATCTTTTTTGTTTTTAAATCGAGTTCTATCACCCGCACCCTTGGTTTCTCTCGCTCGGGATTTTCCGAAGAAATCCTGAGTTCCTTTATCGTCGAGCTGAGGCTCATTCTCATCGAGCCAAGACTTCGCGATTCTTTTTCCATTTTTAAGCCCAGTATCGTCACCCGCAACATTTTTTGCTCTTTTTCAGGGTCCTTACGCGCTTCTTCACCAGGTCTTGGCTACGCATCTTTTTTCTCACATTTGGCGTTATTTTTCTATCTCATTTTTCTCATAGAACCGACTCAAGCTGTAATGTCTTACAATCAGATTTGTTTCACATATCTTCCTCTACTAGGGTTTATCATTACTTCTTCCAGCTCTAACGTTACGCCCACTTGAATTCGGCTATCAAGCAGAAGTCTCAAAAGATTATACTCTAATCCACGAAACACGATGGCAGGAGATGGTGACACGAATGCAGCATTGATCCGAACTCTGTCAGAGATGTAACGAGCTTTAGAAGGCATGACCCTCACACTCCAAGAACAAACACAGGCCCAGGTTCAATGTCAAGTATAGATCTGGACCCTACAGCTACATCATGCTCTGAGAAATCGACAACATGAAGTAGTCAACAACCAACTCATGGAGGATTAATAGTACGACACATATCTCCTAAGAAATAGACCCAATGTTGTTATCTTCAGTGATGTTCAGCCAGCTGCTAATGTCGTTCAAGCAGTTGCCACTGCTAATGTTGCTCTACCAACTGCTACTACTACCACTACTGTGATAGACCCAGCCTTGGCCCAAAAAGCCTTACTACCTAATAAGATTGGCACGTTAGAGAAGGTATTGAGGAAAGCCAGAGGAGTCGTTGAATACATGCTCGACATTAAATGACTCTTTCTGTTTCTCGACGCTAAACTACCCGAGAAATTCAAGATGCGAGACATGAAAAAATTTGACAGTACCAGAGATCCTAGGATTCACCTACGGATGTATGTCGGTACCCTATCTCCTATGGGCATCGATGACCAAGTAAAAGCGCAACTCTTTCATAGGTCCCTTTCAGAGGCTACTAAGCGTTGGTTTCTAACATTGGAAGCCACCAGAACGTGGAAAGACATTGCTACTGCATTCGTCGGGTAGTATAACTATAATGTCCAGCTAGACATAACTATAAGGGAGTTGGAGACCACCATACAAAACCCCCGAGAAGCTTTTGTTAACTTCCTGACCCGCTAGAGGGGTAAAGCATCCAAGATGACCAACCGACCTACGGAGAAAGAATAGGTCTGGACGGTGGTAAAGAACTTGCAGCCCTTGTTTAGAAAATACCTCATCACTCAGCCGCTCATGACTTTTAAGCAACTGTTTGATGTTGGAACCCAAATCGAGGATGCCCTCCAGGAAGGGGAAATTGAGAGAACAGAGATCAGGATAGAATTCAAGGCATAAGTAGGTACAAGTCATCAAAGAATCTGAAAGCCATATCAGGGTCAGCCTTATCAGGGGCAGAACTATTAGGGTCAAAATAGCTACCCGACTAACCAGCCTACCTCGAATCCACCAAACACTAACATGCCAAGGGCGGCTGAAATAAATCACTTTAACCCTCATCCATTCAACCCTCAGCCAAGGCCATTTAGAACCCGATTTACGTTCCCACTTATTCGGAGAGTATTCAATGAACTAAATGTTCTACTCTCCGTGCTATTATTCGAGGTTGGTGGAGAAAGGGCACTTAAGCCCCCTCGCACCAACCCCTATTCCAAATCCACCTCTAACCAATTTCAACCCTAAAAAATACTATGAATACCATCTAATTCTTGGGCACACTATCCTATACTGTATAAAGCTTCAGCACAGGATCCAAGATTTGATTGATAATAAGGTTATCCCGGCCCAACAGCGACTAAGCCTAATGTTACCACATATCTATTGCCAGACCACATGATCCCACCCCCTCAAAACATAAACCATGTCTATACAGTTTCACTCTGCTATGATCCCAGCATCTATATCTTCTCAGAAGGGGCTATCAGACCAAGTTCACCTCTCCGAGAAGGGAACTTTCTGTGCTCTTTGGACACAGAAGGAACTCTGTATATGGAAGAGAATGACTTAGAAGAGTTGGGGGAAATGAAAGAAATGATAGAAGAATTAGATATTATGGCAGAAAACAACGATGTACATGTGGAGTTTGCCTTCTCTGACCCCAGTACAGACACTGGCATTGATGGTTGGATGTCATTAGAGGAATGAAGGGAGGAATGCACATACGTTGAATTCAATGGAAGCGAGGAGTGGAATAATCCCGATGATGACAACCTCTCTATTTCTGGCATCCTACCAGATGATGATGTAGAACAAACAGACATAAGAAAACTGAAAGAGGAATTAGAGGGGAACCTAGTGTATGAAGGATTAGCAATAGGATCCAAAACAGCGACAAGAACAAAAGCAAGGACAAAACCAAAACCCGAAGTAGAGATAAAGAAAACTAGAAATAGGGACGGGAGCCAGAGCAAAAACAAAAAGAATAGAAATAAAAGAAGTAAAAATAGCAAAAATAGAACCAGAACCAGAAACAGAGACAGAAGCAGAAGTAGTGATGTAAATAGGGACATTAATAGGAATAAAGACAATAATAGCAGCGAAAACCAGAAAGGACTTGGGATCAGAACTCGAGAATGAGTCAAACGGCAAGATTCAAACCAGGGCTGAGAAAAACCAAAGGTCAAAGGAACCAGGGAACGATAAAGAGGAACAAGGCAGCAAAGAAGCCTAATGTGTAACTATAATCGGGCCCACGGATATCAGAATTGTCGAGAACAGGATTAGGAGTAAAGGCAAGCAGAAGGCCAACCTAGATATCCCATCTGAAGAAGGAGAAGATATTCTAGACCTTTTCATTATTGATGATGATATTTGGGACTACTCAGGGACCGATAACAGCTGAAAAGATGAGGAACTATTGGTGGTAAAAGAAATAAACCATCAAGAGGTAGAGGAAGAATAAAGCCGGCTCCCAGAAGAAAAGTTAGAAGCCTGCGTAAACGACCCAACAACCGACGAAGAAAAAGAGAAAATAACAGGAAATGATCTTGGAGAAATAAAAGTATTCGAATCCATGAAGAAATAACTCTTTTTCTTTCAAAAATAGAGCCCCCTCTCTCTCTTCGGCTTTTCTGTTATAAAAAATGGATTCTTGGAGTTTAGAAGATGGGTTTGTTGTTTGGAGAGGGAAAGATTGTTGTGGGATAAAAATGAGTTGTTTTGAGTTGATTATAGATTTTTATACTTCATTTCTTAAAGGATTAAAACCATTTTTCGGTTAAGGTTTTATGAAAATTCATTTCTCCATTTTTGTTGGATTTTCGGTTTGGAGGAGGGAGTTGGAAGATTTATTTTTTAATCTTGATTAAATTCGGATCCCACAATGTGTTTTGGAGTGTTGGATGTTATGGGGATGTAAGGGGGAGGTGTGGCAAGGGGTGTCGACTCATGCCCTGGGGCGCGCGCACATGAGTCGATCAATGGGGCGTGGGGTGTCGACCCAGCCTCAGCGCGCGCACGCGGTGGGTAGGCCGTGGCTGCCCCATGTCGACCCTTAGGCGAGGGAGTCAACTCAAGGCCTTGGATGACCGTTGGAGGTGTCGACTCATAATGGTTATGAGTCGACTCATGAAGGGGCCTGAAGTTGTTTTGTTTACGCAATGGTTTGGGACCTTTTGTGGACACTTTTAGCCCTCGGTCCCTTAACAAAAGATGTCCCTAACAAATAAATATAACCTATAAAAACATAAAAGAAGAGAGTTATATAGTTTTGAGGCCAATTCTTAATCTATTTGTATATGAACTTTAGGTTACAAGAAAGTGACGGAGGAAGACGATTCGGCGCCTCGTGCTTGAGGGGATTCTCTTCAGGCTTTTGACACAAGGTGAGAGTGGCTAGTTTCCAAAGTAGAATATGATGAAAAACTTGTGTTTTCCTTTAAACATTTTCTTTGTGAAAACATGTGTTTGCCTCAAATAGATTGTATGATGAAGTGTGATGTAAATTTCCTCGTTGCATGAGATTTTCTTTGGGATGCCTGATTAATCCTCTTTTGTATGAAATTGTATACCTATGATGAGACGATAGCATGATGAAGAATGTTGGAAGATGTTTGACTCGTCTAATCTTTTGATGATCGATGTGATAGCATGATCCCTAATGATGTTGTATCTACATAACGCGTTCGCATTGCATATGCATTAAATTAAAGAGGTATCTATCTTAAGCCCGAAGGTAAGGGCAATATTGCACACTCCAAGGGGCATACCCGAAGGTAAGGGTCGTGCTACATACCCGAAGGTGAGGGCATTGTACACACTCCTTTGGAGCATGCCCGAAGGTGAGGGCCGTTGTAACGCCCCAAAATTCCCGGGTTATTATTAGACATACATATAGTATTTAGGGTTATTCTAATGACAACCATTCAACATAATTTAATATTTATCGGTAGATAATATTGTTTAAGTCTTCGCACATCACATCACCTATTTTAAATTTACATTCCATTGTAGCGACAATATAAAGAAAACAAAATGCGAAGTCTTCAGTTACGAAACATAAGTCTTCGGTTGTCGCAAGACATATAGGCAACAGCTTTGTCTATTCCTCGGCCTGCTCCTCGATCATCATTTCCTCTTCAAATCCTAGCATGAAACGCCGTGAGCTGCAAAGCCCAGAAAGATATTCCCGAACCAAATATTTCTACACTTAAAATAAAAACACAGATACAAAAAAAAATGATATGTGAAAATGATGTAAACTCTGATACACGACCAGCACTCCTTTACGCCGAAAGGATCCGAAAAAAACATACTACCCAAACCATAACAATAGAAAAGACCTGAACTTTATAGCTGGAACTTGGGCAGATTAAACCGTTAGCCAGTCGGATACAGTTCCCCATAGCAGCGCCATGATTTCGGAAGAGTGACATACCCACCAGATCATGCGAACTCCGGATAGAACTGACCACGAAGGCCCACCTTACCACACCATGAGTCGTAGCCGAGTGACATACCTAACTAGCTCATGAAAGCCTAAAGATGAAGTCATTGACTGATGCGCTAACGTCTTAGTTCAACACGGTGCAATTAACAAAACTCAATACTCAATAACGGTCACAACATGGAAGGGATTCCACCCACTCCATCACAAAATCACAAATTCAAGTCACATCCACGTGAACTTGACCACGATAACACAAGTCTAAGCAAAATTAAACCTAGCCGTGCTAGACACAAGGTTACATCCCAACCCAAGACTCGGTCCATGCATGAGAAATGTCATGACACAAGATGAAATCATAAACTAATTATTCCAGCCATAAATAAATATTTAAACTCATAATTGATGCTTAAACAAGAAACAAGCAAGGCCTAGGGATCATGGAGTAACAAGACAGTCACCATTGCAGAACAGTGGACTGTTACAGATTCTGGAACAGAGATTCTAAAATACATTAAAATTATCCCACGTCCATGAAAAATTCTAATATTTTACAGAAGACTGAATAAAGGTGGTACCTACATGTTTCATGAAGAGACCGAATTCTGGATGTGAACAGAAAAGGGTCAAAATATTAAATTAACAGAGGCTATTGAAAAGAGGCCTATTTGGAAAAAATAGTATATCTCAAAATCTACAAATCTAAATTAACTTCTGTAAAATGGAAATTATTATAGACCCTTATATCTATGTATAGATATGTGAATCATCTTAAGGGGATGTTTGTGGAGAGAGATATGAAGATTCAAAGTAGACTAACAATCTGCCTCAGCCGTCGTAGAAACATCTAAAATGTCAAAAGGGTTCAAGAACTCATTTAAAATATTAAAAAATATTTATACATGCTTATAACATCCTAAATAAACTATGGTAAAACAGATTTTGATTTAGGCCACATTTGGATTCCACGCAAATTCTTGAAAGTGCTTCATTTCTGTTCTTTTATATTCTGTTTTTCTTGTTTTCAATTTTTAAACACCAACTCTTATTACTACCACATGAGGCCTACTCAGAATACATCAAAACAACATTATATATGCATATAATGGTCTACATTGAGTTTCTACATTATTTCTCCTTTATTTAAAGTTTATTTAGAAAGTTCCTAGAACAAGGTTTTTAAACTATTTCATGGTTCAAGACCTTACGCCTATTTTCTTCCGTTTTTAGTTCTTTCTTTTTATCTTGTAGAGGGTGCGAGTAGAGAAGATGATATTAGGAAAGAAATAAGGAGTTTTAGAAGTCTCTTACTTTAGGTTTCTTTTCTAAGAAATGAGAATGGACTTGGCCTTTTGTGTTGGAACTCCTTTCCTTTTCTTTCTTCTTTCTTCTTTCTTCTTCTCTTTCTCTTTCTCCTTCTTCTTTTCCTTTTCTCCTTTTCTCCTTTTCTTCCTTGGAGAGGGGATGTCCAAATTCCTTGAGAGGTTTTTAGAGAGATTGAGGTTGGGAAAAGTGGGAAAAGGTTGGAAAATGGTATGCTATTTATAGGTGCAATTTTTCTAATTTT
>JAUTBS010043808.1:0-13848 GCA_032361285.1 Aequorea victoria
GAATATAATTCAGACCGGTGCCGCATCAAGTATAAGAAGGTAACTCTGGAGTGGTCATCCACAAAGGATACAAAATATCGAAACCCCAATGTTGAAATCACAGGACATGGACCCCACACATCTGAATGGACAATATCAAAGGGAGAACTAGCTCTTTTATTTATTCGGGGATAATATGGAACACGTGTGTGTTTTGCAAGCTGACATGACTCACAATTAAACGGGGAAACAGACGGTAAGTCAGGACACAAAACCTTAAGACTTGACACCGAGGGATGACCAAGACGACAATGAGCATCAAAATACGAGGAAGATATGCTAGGACAAGCGACAGGACCAGGGACCTCATCCAAAATGTAGATTCCTCCTTCCACGCGACCTCTACCAATAGTCTTCCTCGTCGTAAGATCCTGAAACACACAATGATCAGGGTAAAATGAGACCGAGCATCGCAAATGTTGAGTAATCTTACTAACAGACAGCAAATTAAAAGGTGAATTCGATATGTGGAGAACTGAAGTCAGTGGAAGCGACGGTGTAAGGTTCACAGAACCACGACCCTTAATCGTAACTGAAGATCCATTAGCCACAGTGACTGAAGTGGAAGTTTCAAGGGGCTGATAGGAAGATAGAATACCTACAGCTCCAGTCATGTGGTTGGATGCACCAGAATCAATAATCTAGATAGGGGCTGAAGTGGCAGTAAATGCTGCAGGATTACCTGTCTGACCAAATGTGGCTATGGGTTGCGGTCGTAGAGCTGTCTGCTGAAACTAAATGTAGCGCGCATATTCTTCATTAGTCATCTCCACAACCCTCTTTTCTGGTTGATGGACAAGTACCGAGTGAGCAGTAGTCATTGTAATAAGTCACACGAATCAGACAGTACCACAAAACTTTCAGCAGACCCAACCAAAATAGTAACAGTAACCAAAGAGAAATTGATAATCTCACAGGCCGAACAGTAACAGGCCAACCCAGGAACTTCTTACCGATCAAACTTCTCGTCGACCACCGAAACTCCCTTGCCGATCGAACGTCTCGCCGACCACTAGAAGTCTCGCCGATCACCGAAACCCTAAGAGAAGGTCTCGCTGATCTCTGAAACCCTAAGAGAAAAGGTCGCCGACCACCGAAACCCTTAGGAAAAGGGTTTTCGATCATCGAAACAGCAACACCAGGCCTAGCCGACCACCGATCCCTGAGAATAGGCTTGGTCAACCACCGAAAAACACTCCAGAGGCTTGGTCACCACTGAAACACCAGGTATAGGTTTGCCGACCACTGAAAAGCCTGGTCGAACACCAGCCGACGCCTGAAAAAACTCAGTCGGACCCTCGTCGACCTCTGACTGAATGCGTCGAACCCTTACAGACCACAAAGAATATAGTCGGACCCCTATCGACTGTCGGAATGGCCAGAAAACACTACGTCGGCGTCGAAAAAGCTTGGAAAGCCGTCGTCGGTCATCGGAATGGCTAGAAAATCCTTCGTCGGTCGGCGAAAAAGCTGGGAAACACTTCGTCGATCGTTGGAATGACGAGAATTTTCGGTCGTCAAAAAGTCTTAAAACCCCTTCGTCGGTCATCGGAAAGGCTTGAAAACCCTTCGTCGGTCGTCGGAATGTCCAGAAACCCCTTCATTGATCGTCGAAAAAGGGAGAGAACCCTTGGTCGATGATGAAAACCCTTTGTCTTGCCCTAAAAACCCTCGCCGACACCAGATCGTCGGTGGTCAACGGTCGCAATGGCCTGAGAATAGGTCGCCGACTATCGAAATGGCCTCAGAGTTAGTCGACGACTGGTTTCAGATTAGGGTTAGGCGCTGACGGGTTATTCCAATATTAGGGTTATTCCAGCATTAGGCTCTGATACCATGTAAAAGAGAATAATTGATATTCAGGAAGCTTGGCCTCTCAACTGGAGAGGTCCTATATTTATAATAATTACAGAAGACTGTACAGTCAAACCCTAATGGGCCCTTATAGCTAACAGGCCTATCTACTGGTATTATATACACATCTAATAATATCACTAACAATCTTCATTTTCCATGAGACAAAAAATTGCAGTCTCCTCATCACTTGATATTGATTCTTCTTGACTTTTGCCTGAATCATCCCATGTAGCATTCATTGTTCTTTTGCTAAATATCTTAGGTTTGTCTTTCTTTAGCAATGGACAGTCAGCCTTAAAATGTCCTGGCTTTTTACATTCGAAGTAGATTAGGGGATCTCTCTTTATTGAATCATTTTTGCTTGATTCATTTTTGTTGAAGTCCTTCTTCAAAGGTCTTCTTTTGAAATTTATTGATTTATTAAGAAATCTATTGAACTTTCTCCTGATAAGAGTTATGTCATCATCTTCATTTTCAAAATCTTCTTTGTCGGATGATTCGAGTTGTGAACATTTTAAAGCCATTCATTTTCTTAGTTTTGTCTCTTATTCTTTTAGCCTTCCTTTCTTGAAAATTTCATGAGTCATTAATGAACCCATGAGTTCATCATGGCCAAGCATGTTGATATTCTTGGCTTCTTGGATGACAGTGATTTTTGCATCCCAACCTTTTAGAAAAGATTGCAAAATCTTCCTCACGTTTTCAGCGTTAGTATACATTTTACTAAGAAATTTTAAGAAATTAATAATATTAGTAAAACGTGTAAACATGCTAAAAATATCTTTATCATTATTCATTTTAAATAATTCATATTCATGTACAAGTATGCTAATTTTGAAATCTTTTACTAGGTTTGTACCTTCGTGAGTTATCTCCAATTTATCCTAAATTTCTTTAGCAGTTTCACAAATAGATATTCTATTAAACTCATTTGGATCTAATGAGCAGTATAACAGATTCATTGCCCTAGAACTTTTTTGCATTTCTCTTATGTCATTTTCATTCCATTCTAATTCATCTTTTAAGTTCCAACAGAGGTTGCCATTTAGAATCCTCTTAGACTGTTAAGTCCAAATCAAGAGACGAGACTCTAATACCAATTGTTACCTAAAAAATGGCCCTAGAGGGGGGTGAATAAGGTCTTCTAAAAAAACTTGTATTTTAAAAACTATTTTAAACAATTAAGTACTAGCAACCTATATATGTAAGCAGAGATATATAAATAAGAGAATAGAGGAAAAGATTTAGAGAAGGACACCGCAAATTTATAATGGTTCGGCTATCCCAGTCTACGTCCACTTATCAAGCATCTCTTGAGATATGGCAAAGCACTTACGGGTGTGCTCCAAACTTTTTTACAAGATCTACACAGCTGCATTCTGAAACTTCTTAACTTCTAGCACTTGTGATCTTTTACAAAAATGATCCAAGCTACGTTTCAAAGCTCACAAGCTTCTAGTACTTGGGATCTTCCCTTTATGTGCTACACCACACACAAAGATCAGTAGCAGGTGACTCGCCTCTATTTTTACAGAATTATTGTAGTGATTTTGATGTTAGAACATCAACCAGTAGAACTCTCTCAACATAGTAGATGTTTACAAATTAGCTCACAAATGAAATAGCCAAAGATAGAGTAATATAAATAGATTGCTGAATTGACATTCTCTGGAAGTGGCAGACCAAAACTTCTCACGAACCTAATGTAATGTGAATGATATCCCTTTGATGTTTGTTTGAATCAGAATGAGAGTGAGAATATGAGAATGAGAATGATGTATTCTTCATTGTGTGTTCTTTTGTTATAAGTCCTAAATTCTGAATAATCAACGATCGTTCTTTTTATAGCCCCAAAAAAGTAGTCGTTACTGCCTTTGAATTTTTGAATCACGATCTGGTCTTTTCCTAAAATCATGCAACAATCTTCTTTGAATTGATCTGATTTGATCATCTCCATAACTAATTTTGATCTTCAGAGAGCCGTTGTAATTTCAAAAATATTTCTGAAATCACGCTGGTCCATTGTAATTTCAAGTTGTGTCGACTCAAAAACTTTATTCTTCAAAAACTTCAACTATGTGTCGATTCATAGTCTGTTTGTGTTGACTCGAGTTGATTTAGGCTTGGTTTTTTTCTCAGCCTTCAGTTATGGAGACTCATGTGGAGCTTGTGTCGACTCATAACTGCATTGGGTTGACTCATCCACGTCTTGTGTTGACTCAGGTTTGCCTATTACACAAATTACAGCAAGCTCGATCATTAGGGTTGACTCATAGTGCCTTTGTGTCGACTCAGGGTGCCTTTGTGTCGACTCATGGTACCTTTGTGTCGACTCATGTCCGTCTATTAGGAAAAATTACTGAGAACTATCTCTGTTGTGTCGACTCAAAATGTCTTTGTATCAACTCAAAAGTGCTGATTTCTTTCGAATTGTTCTACTTTGATTCTGAGTTTTAAGCCTTATTTGGGAACTGATTTAATGACTTCTGAAACATATTAACAACTCATTAAATATATGGTCAACCCCAATCATGAGTGTTAACCTTTAATGATCATTTATATTCATTTGAACCATTTGATTTATATGTAAAAAGATATATTTTATAAAAATATTTAATCTTTATTAAAATTTTGTTTGTTATCATTAAAATGAATAAATATATTATAAAACTTTGGGGTTAACAGAAATATCTTACAAAAGCAAACAAAAAAATAAAACTCAACTTAAAATTAAGATTTTTTATGCATACTTAAACTTAATTGCATGTCAAATGGGGGATAACAACATATCAGTGCAATTTATACATATAAAAGCATACTATTTAGACATAAAAGATGCAGAAAAAGTTACTGAAAAAGCCATTAGTTTTAACAAAGGTGGCACACGCCACCTTCTCACCTAGCGTGCGTCATCTAGACATGGCGTGCGCCACTTTTAGACACTCTGGCAGTGGCACGTGTCACTATGGAAGAGTGAGCTCGACACTTGGAGGTCCAAAAGAGGTTACTTGAGAAAATAGTGTATTTCTTGTGCAAAAAGTGTTTTCATATAAAAAGAAAGAAGAGAAAATGAAGCGTTTCACGTATAATCTTCAACACATAGTCTAAATACTACGTTTCATGCATTTTTACATAATTAAGAAAGCTAATATACGGCTTAACATGCTTTTATAAAAAAGGATAAAACATGCTCGTACAGAAAATGAAAATGGAATCGGGGTGGACGAGACCAATGACCTCTTTCTCCCCTTTTACCGAATAGAAAGAAGATAAGATATGAAAAAGATGAAAAAGATGAAGACTTACCGTATACCCCGAATGAAAAGTGAAGTTTTAAGCAGTTCAGTAGTCTCCTAAAAAATGGAGCGTCTTATTTCAGGAAGCCTTCCGTACAGTCTTCGAATCCTCATAATCAATTCAGTGCAAGGGCTTATGTTGTTTAATTAGTCCAGTTTCAATATCAAATCCCAAATTCAACAGAATTTAGGTTTGTAATTCGGTAAAGGTTTGATGCTTATAGATTTTGGGGTCCTTAAAATAGAGGGAGATGGCATCTTTTTATAGACTCTGGGCGAGGTAGCTGCCAAGAGGCAGAAGCTCATTATTAAAGGTGGCGAGCACTTGATGGAGGTGACGTGCGCCATGTTGGGGGTGGCGCGCGCCAGGTTAGAGGTGGTTTAGGGCACCTTGACTTGGCATGGCCAGGAGATTTTGGAGGAAAGTGGCGTGCGCCACTTGAAAGGTGGTGGCCGCCTAGTTCGGAGGCTGCACTAAGGGGTGTTTTTGGTATTTTAGGTGTTTAGGGGTGTATTTGGGGTATCTTGGGATATTTTGGGATATTTCTTAGACTCTCAGACATGCACGGAGATTCCTTCGATGCGAATTACGTATGCACTCATCATTGGAAGCAAACTGAACAAGCTTATGCACGGGTTAGTCAAAATTAAAGTGTCTACACTCGTGTGTGATAACCTTTATGGCTTTTGTCCTTTATGGGTGTGAGACAGCCTTTATAGCTTTTGTCTTTTTATGGGTGTGAGATAGCCTTTATGGGTATGAGTTCCACCTACCATTGGTGATTAAAGAGTGGCCCTCATATCCGCCACTCTATTATAGTGAGTTGTGATTGAGGTTACAGTACCGTTGAAACTCCCGGTCGTGAGGTAAACGGTTACTTGGGCATTGTAAAGTGTGTATTGGAAGTTGTGTGTTACATATAAATCATTGTTAAAAATATAACACTATGACGTTGAGCCTACTCATTTTATTTGATAAATGTATCTCAAGTATGAATACTTGTGGGTTATGAGAACTATTCTTATCCATGCGAGAAACTACTTTTAAATCATATTCTTTGTGAAATATTGTTTTATGTCTCATTTCATTTTAATACTAAGTCCACTCTCCTGTAATCATTTTGATTGCAGATATCAATACTGGGTATAGGGGTGTAATTTCGGCCTGGGCCTAACACTGTAGTAGCCCAGCCCGAGGACCCCTGGGCGGGCCTGGGTTTTGGAGCCCGTAGCCTGACCCGAGACCCGAGCCTAAGACTCAAAGAAAGATGCCAAAATGACATTGTTTTGGCCAAGAACACCTCAAAATGTTATTATTTTGTGGCAGAAACCTAATGAAACCACATCAAAACGACGTCATTTTATAGCTCAGTCCAACCCGTAGGGGCTCGGGCCGAGGTATCCGGGTACCTGGCCCGCATAGTAACGGGCTGGTTGGTAGGCTCGGGTCGGGCTAGCCTGGGCTGCGTGATTGCCGGGCCAGGATGAAATTACACTCATAATCGGGTAAAGGTCGGTCCACTAGTGCCAGGAGGAAGACTTTTTGGAAGAAGTTTTTTTGTTTAAAGTACCTTTGGATTGCAATCCTTAAACAGGTTGTTATGATCGAGAGACGATAAAAATTGATTATGTCTGTATAGTTGAGGATTGACTATCCCCTAGAACAAAACTTATATATTTTATTTAGGAATGAAGTATCCCTTAGTAGTTTATGGACTTTGGTCCTAAGAGATAATTAATATGTCTTACAAGAATGATTTATGGGTGATGCGGGGTGCATCCCTTAACTAATTTAATTAATTTTAATTAGGTGAGCCTGTGTCGCACCACTCTGAGTATGTTAAATCATCTTCTAGGGAGTGAGTGTGACAGGAGTAGCAGTAGATCGAGGAATGAATGTTCTAACGACAATCAGTCGATGGACAAAAAGGATATGAAATGCTTCTATTGCCACAAGACTAGTCACTACAAAAGTAAGTGCCAGGAATTGAAGAAGCACGTGGAAGAAAAGAGAAAGGAGAAGAAAGTGACGTCAGACTCAGTCAGTTATGCATGAGGTTCATTAAATAGTGAGGTAGACGCGGATGCATGTTCAATACCTTTAGTTTCTTCAAATATTAATTTTCTATCAGATTAATGGATATTAGATTCTGGATGCTCATATCATATGTGTCCTAATAAAGATTAATTTGAGACCTATAAATTTTGTGATAGCGGTACAGTTTTAATAGGAAATGATGCAGCATGCAAAGCCATTGAAATTGGTATAGTCATAATTAAGATGTTCAACGGGACCGTCAGAGTTTCAGGGAATGTTAGACACGTTCCAGGGCTAAAATGAAATCTAATATCTTTAGGCATCTTGGATTCTTTGGGCTGCGGGTACACAGGAAAAGGCAGAGCTATGAAGGTCAGCAAAGTTTCAATGGTGATCATGAAAGGGCAAAAAACTAGACACCTCTATAGACCGGTAAGGAGCACAGTGGTAGGTGGAGCTACATTGCAGTATCATTATAATCAGGCGACTATGAGACGAGTTCGGTGCAGTGACAGATGCAGTTGAAAGAACAAAAGAAAAGATGAAAAAAGACCGACAAATCTCCAGTCAGACAAGACTTTGAAGACCGGGTCAGTTTTTCTCTAATCACGGTTAGTGAAAATCTCACTTCGGACGGAAAAATTTTAAGCAATCTAGGTATAATGAAAAGGCTAGTAGTTGAGTCAGAGAAGTCAGAAAATGTGAAGCACATCCACCCGGCAAAGGAGTGCTGTATTGGGGAGCGTCAGCAAGTTTTCACAGGAAGGATAAATATTGTGCCAAGGTGGAGATTGTTAAAGTGTGGCACAAACTTGTGTCTGCATGCTCTCACTGTCTGGATAGAACTCACCACCGTTCGGACTCTCAACTACAGATGGACAATTTCTGCTCTACATACCACCTTCCGGATGGGAGTGTCCTCTGTCCGAACGGCCACAACAGGATGAGTTTTTTTGAAAAGCTCCATCCAGACGGCCGTGACCTCTGTCCGGATGGCGCGAGGACGAAAGTCATGAAATTAGAGTTTTCAGCGTAATTTTGAAAACTCTATATATAAAACCTATTGCTATTAGGTTTTTATAAGCAGAAGAATGATTTTGAGGGTCTCCTTGAGTTATTTTTCAGAGAGAGAAAAGGCTTGTAAGATCATAGTGTTGGTAAGGGAGAGTTGTAATCCTTATTTTCATATAGTGAATTAATCTGCTTCTAGCCCGTAGATATAGGCGGTCAGTCGAACCATATACATATTTGTGTTCTATATTTCTATTCTTATTTTACGTTGATTGGTATTGTTGGTTGGATTATTATGAATTTCAATCATTCTTGATTGAATCAACGTCGTTCGTATTTGCGGAAGAAGGGATAAGCAAGGGGCATAGCCCCAAGAATATTGATGTTGATATTTATGTGACAACTCAATATTTAGTATCACCTCATGCAATTGGTAAACATATTTTTCTCCTCTTTCTATTATTTTATTTTTGACTATTTTTTTTTTCTAAATTGACTTTTCATTCTCTCTATTTTATTTTTATTATTCTCTCCCATAACATTTTCTTGAAACATGATAATTTTACACATTTTTAGCAAAAATTCATACATCCTTTTCTCTTTCTCTTTTCTTTTCAAATCTGGACCAAAAATGCAGAGCACGATAAAAATTATTTTTCAAATATCTAAATGTCAACTACTTATTAGTAGTAATTTGAATGGTGCCAAATTATATTCAGAGTGTCTTTATGTACAGATCATTCCCTAAGTATAAGAACATGAGAAGAGAGGGCCGACTTTCTATCAATGTACTATAAATTTTGGTTCGATTACAATTTTTTTGAATGAATTTATTGTGAAAAATAAAAATAATAGGAAAATCAAAGAATGGCTTGAGCCTTTTGACCTCTGTCTCTTGATTTTTTAGTTCATATTTTTCTTTTCCTCTATAAATCTCTTCACAAATATTATAGGCCAATAAAACCTCAATGTTCATAAAAATTGATAGGACCGACACCTAAAGAAATCGTTATAATTTCTCACAACTCAATACAAGTAAGGATTAAATGACCTTAGGCTTAGCTAATTTGGTCTATTGTCTTGACCGATTTCTAAAAATAAAGTCTTGGGTTCGATCTAATAGAGCAAGAATAAATGATAGAATGATGTTGTCTCCAATGTATATATATATATATATATTGGATAACAGTTCGAAAAAAAATCTGATATAATACCAAAAATAGAAAAATCAGATTACAAAGAACTTAAAAAAACTAAAAACTATAATAGAAAATTAAAATTGAAAGAGCAAACCGTCGAAACCTGTACATCACATAGTTTCTTTAAGACTGATTTGCCGTCTCACCGTGAGTGTTTGAGGATTCGTCCGACGTCTGTCTCCCAGGACGTAGCGACTTCAACAACTACAAGAACACCAACTCTACTGATCTGACGAACTGAACTAATAAAGTATTCTCTCTCAAGAACGAATAACACTCAAAGAATCTCTAAAAGACTTTGGAATTTAAAAGTTGTCTACAAATTATGAGTTGTGTTGTTGTGTCAAACAAGAGTTGGAGGAATCCAGTTTCTAGGCATGTGAGTGACTCTTCACCTTCCAAATAATTGAATTCTAAAATCAATTCTGAAATCAAATTTTTTTTGTTGAAGAAACTCTCCATAATCTCCAATCAATTCAGAATTTGATGGTAAAATAAATAAAGAAAATAAAGGCAAGAAATAAACCTTCCGGTTGCCTCAAAAAGACGCTCCAGTTGCCTTCTAATTAAATTCAAATTTTCAACAATCCCGCACATTGATAAAATTAGCACAAAAGCCAATGCAGACTCAGAGAGAGAGAGAGTACAATGGATAATTCCTGCAAATGATAGGTAGCTTTCAACCTTGAACCTTCCCTTGAGAAAACTTATGGATTTACTAGCTGATCAGTGAACGTGATAGCTTTAACTATTCTGTCGTTAGTGTAAACCGAGACAATAGACTACACATAGGACTTCTCCTACACAATTCATTTTCCACTATTGTGTTCATTTTGGCCTTGAACACGCGCTTGGTTCTATAAGTGTTTTAAAGAACTTTATCTTCTCAAATTCTTATAGAAGCGGTCCCACTTCACACTCGCATAGGTGACTTCTCAATTAAGAACATCCTACAATATCTTGCTTAGAATTTCAATACTTCTAACACATAAGAGTCATTAAGTACTTTGCTTAAACTCGGCCTTTACAGGGATCACTATCGCACCATTGGAAAGGGTAGGAGAAATAATCTCCTTGGTGATCTCTCACTATTACACGTAATCTAGTTTTTTCATTGAACTTAGATTTTGGGTCTCCAATTAACTAGGTTGGGTTTTCGTCACGGTAACTTTCAACGACATAAGCTTTAACCCTATTTACTTCGATGCTTTATCAACTAACTCTCTATTTAACATTTTGGTTAGCTAATCCATAATATTATCCTTTGACATTACATAGTCAATTATGACAATTCCACTTGAGATTAGTTGTCTAATGGTATTGTATCTACATCGTATATGCCTAGACTTACCGTTGTACATATTACTCTGTGCCCTTCCGATTAAAGATTGACTATCACAATTGATGAAAATTGTTGGCACAAATTTTGACCATCTTGGAATATCTTCAACAAATTGGCAGAGCCATTCAGTCTGTTCAGTTGCTTTATCTAAAGTAATGAACTTCGACTCCATTGTAGATCGTGCTATACACGTCTGGTTGGAAGATTCTCATAAAATAGTTGCACCACCAAGAGTAAAGGCATATTTACTAGTGGATTTTGAGTCTTTTATATCTGATATTCAGTATGCATCAATGTACCCTTTTAGTACTGTTGGATATCTGGTGTAGTGTAATCCCAAATTACGAGGGTACCGTAAATATTGATGCACCCGGTATATAGCTTTCCAGTGGTTAGTTTCTGGATTACTCGTGTATCTACTCAGTCTGCTAACTGAGTAAGCTATATCTGGCCTTGAACAACTCATCAAGTACATCAAACTCCCTATTATTTGAAAATACTTCAACTGAGATACACATTCACCAGTGTTCTTTACTAGATGGAGGTTTACATCCACATGAGTCATTTCCATATTTGTATTTAGACTTGTCAAATTTCTCAAAAAATTTATCGATATAATGAGATTGAGACAATACAAATCTATTAGATATTCTGAAGATTTTCACTCCCAGAATAACATCTGTAAGGCCCATATCCTTCATGTCAAACTTCGAGTCCAACAGCCTCTTGGTAGACTTGATAATCTTACCATTATTACTAACAATGTACATGTCATCAACGTAAAGGCACAGAATGACAAAGCCTTCATTTGTATCATTCACATAAACATATGTGTCACATTCATTGATTTTGAAATCACTAGTCAACATAGTATTATCAAACTTCTCATGCTATTATTTAGAAGCTTGTTTGAGGCCATAAAAAGTTTTGACAAGCCTATTGACTTTTCTTTCTTTCCCTGGAGCAAAAAATCCTTCAGGTTGTTTCATGTAAATTTCTTCATTCAAATTTTCATCCAGGAAAGCCGTCTTAACATCTATCTGATGTATCTCAAGATCTCGCAAAACTGTGATCACTATTATCATTCGAATGGATGTTATCCTGGTGACAGGTGAATAAGTATGAAATAAATCTAGACATTCTTTTTCTCTATAACCTTTGATTACTAGTCTAGCTTTGTACTTGTCAGTCGACCCATCAGCTTTCATCTTCTTCTTGAAGATCCACTTGTAGCCCAAATGCTTACAACCTGGAGGAAAATTCACTAACTCCCAGGTATGGTTCTATAAGATAGAATCAATTTCACTCTTAATAGCCTTCTTCCAGAATGAACCCTCAGGGGAGGTTACAGCTTCCTTGAAGCTTCGATGATCATTTTCTAATAGATACATTAGAAAGTCTAGATCAAAAGAAGTAGTTATTCTAGCCCTTTTTCTACGTCTAGGCTCATCATCTTCTTCTTTTTCTTGGTCTTGACTGCTTTCATCAGTCATCTTCAATGTTTACCTAACCAAACTTGATTCCTTTATGGATCTACACAAAAATATGTGTTTAAAGAATTTTGTATTTCTAGATTCCATGATCGTGTTCTTGTGAATATCTGTTATACTAGATTCATGCACAAGAAATTGATATGCAGTACTATTGTGTGCATAACTAATGAACACACAATCAATGAATTTTGGTCCAACCTAACTCGCTTAAAAAGAAGAACCACTACTTTCGCAAGATACCCCCACATTCGCATATATCTATAGGAAGGTTGGTGACCTTTTTATAGCTCATACAGGGTCTTATCCACTTTCTTTCATAGTACTTTGTTCAGTATATAGTTAGCAAAAAGAATTGTTTCTCCTCATATATTCTGTGACAATTCAAAACTAAACAACACAGCATTCATCATTTCTTTTAAGGTACGATTCTTTCGCTCAACAAATCCATTTTGTTGATGTGAGTAAGGTGCAGTGGTTTGGTGAATTGTTCCATGTTGGGCACAAAACTCACCAAATGGTATTTTATAGTCACTACCGCGATCACTTCGCAGCGCCTTAATATTTTTTGCTAAGTTAATTTTTAACTTCATTCTTGTAAAGAATGAATTCTTCAATGGCTTCATTCTTACTTTTTAGCAAGTATACATAGCAATATTTCGTGCTATCATCGACAAAAGTAATAAAATACTTATTGCCTCCCCATGTTTGTACGAACTTTAAATCACACACATCACTATGAATTAGCTCTAATGGCTCGGTACTTCTTTCAATAGATTGGAAAGAGGACTTTGTCATCTTTGCTTCAACACATGTTTCACACTTTGTTGCGGATGTCTAGAACATATATGACATTATTCAATGTCAGCTATTTTTCTGAAGTCATCTTTAGGATAATCTTGCCATGACCCTCAACAATCGAGGTAGCCAAGTTCCCCATGTAAAGCTTCTTTCCCTCGGCAACTTGCTGGAGCGTGGTAAACATCCTCCTATCCGAGCGGATGTGGCGAGTGTCACCAGTGTCCACCCACCACTCCTTAGGGTTTGAACCCACCAGGTTCACTTCTGACACAATTGCAGGCAGACTCATATCAAAGATGTCTTTGGAGAGATTCTATGCGTCTGAGCAGGTCGTCTATAAGGCTTCCTCTGCGGCTTCTTGCATTCTGAAGCACGGTGACCCACATTGTCGCAGTTGAAACACTTGCCATCAAATTAGAACTTAGGCTTCTTCCCAATGTCGCCCCTAGGACCCAGCCTAGAGCCTCCAACTTGTTTCTGCTTTCCACTCTGCTTCTTATTATAGACAGAACTCTGGCCATGTTCAACAATATTTGCCTTGACAGCATAAAAGCTTTTAGTCCTCCTATCAGCTCTTCGGTTGTCCTCCTCAATGCGAAGCTTCAGGATGAGATCATCAACGGTCATCTCCTTTTGCTTATGCTTAAGGTAGCTTTTGAACTCCTTCCAGGAAGGGGGTAGCTTCTCAATAATAGCCGTTGACTGGAAGGATTCACTTAGAGTCATTCCTTCAGCGTGGATCTCCTGCCGGATTACTTGGATCTCTTGGGTTTGG
>JAUTBS010043919.1:0-13843 GCA_032361285.1 Aequorea victoria
TTTTTAATTTAATAGTTGAAAAAAAATACAGGCAGTGAGAGGAGAGAGAAAAAATAAATAAGTTTCACATTTAATTAAACTTTCATAAATACAAATTAATTATTTTTATTTTTAACATTTCAAAACTAATTATCAATGGACTATTTTACAAAAGAAAATCAATATATTATTTTACACAAAAAATATTATCACATATTAAATAATTCAAAATTCAAAAAATAAATTTATGAGTCTCTAACTATCTATATTACAATGGAGGAAAGTTTGTTGTAACATTTGTCTTATGCGCCAATTTTAATGGTTGTGATCTTTTTAATCTAATGGTCAAATTACGTTGAAAGTGCCTTCAGGCACGGATCATAACTAGTTATAATACACAGGGTTATTCTAACCTTAAACATCAACCATAATTTATTATTTATCAAAAGATAGTAATGTTCTCATTTCCACATCATTTTTAAAGATTACATTACATTCCCATAAGATTTTAAAGAAATTACACAAATTATAATTCTTCCGGCATATTCTTCGGTGGGATCTTCGGCCATCGTCGCTTCTTCAAATCCTGGCATGAAATAACATAAGCTGCAAACCCGAGAAAGAAACTCCCAAACCCAACATTTCTAACACATAAATATAAACGATGACATATAATAAAGTATGATATGCACAATGATGAAACTTTTTTTCTTGACGAGGATTCCTTTGCGTTGAAAGGATTACACACCGACCACACATCCTATGACTTCTGAAACATAACAACCATAGAGTCACAATCTGGTTCCCTATTTGCAGACTATGAATCATAGTGAGCTAAGTGCTCCAGCTGGCTCATAAGGGCCCCCAACTAGAACTAATCTTAAGACCCACCTTGTCACACCATGAATTACAGTGAGTGACATACTCTACTATATTCATGAATGCCCCAAGGGCGGTGGGGTGCAGCCAGGCTAAGAATCCAAACTCAAATTGTTACCAACCTTGCCCCGGAACCTCATCCATCACGAGTCCTGACGTAACTATTGTTAAATTCATAAGTTCGACCATGTGCACCATAGCAACAACCGTACCCATAATAAGTAAGGTTACAACATGGAAGGGAAACTACCCAGTCCATCACAAGATCATACCCAAGTCACAGACCATGTGAACTTATTCAACACAATAACCTTTCATCAAAAGCCAAACCTAGCCAAGCTAGACACAAGGTAAATACCCCCACCCAAGACTCAGGGCATGCATGAAAGATGTTACCACACAAGTTTAAGACTGTATAACATTTAAATTAGTCATAAAATCTCACTATTATCCATGTATTATGTTAAAAGGATACAAACATGTCATAGGAGTAAGTGAAGATTGAAACACAACACTTCTCAATACAAACCAATGTTCCAGAATTTGCCACACTATTTTAAAAATAACAAATCTCACTGGAAAATATTGAAAATTCACGGGCAGATAGATTATGATTTTATCTAGACTTGTCATGAAGGAATCAAGAATTTTATGTGAAGATAAAGTGGCTTAAAAATACCTACCACAAACACTGTCGAAAAAGGACTATGTTTAGGAAAAATAGGACATCTCAAAATCTATTAATCCAAAGTTAGTTCTGTAAAAAATGGGTGACACTAGACCCCTAGAACGTTCTTTGGATAGGTGGCTCAGCTCAAGGGGATTTATATAGAATAATTTACAAGAGTTCAAAGTGGGCTATTATTCTATCTCTCTGTCATAGAAACTTCAAAAAAAGGCGTAGGAGTTCAAAAATATATTTTTGGGTCCAACCAAAAATCACAGACACTCAATACATCTTAAAAAGGCTCTGGTGCAAACAGGTTTAATTTAGAGAAGGTTTGGTTCCACGAAATTTCTTGGAGGAGCTTAAAAACAACACTATTTTGAGGTTTTCATTACAACAACAGAGAAACAACAACTTCTCCGATTTTATCATATCCTAGACATGTCCAAACACATCATAACAACAAAATATGTTCATAAAAAGGTTCTACACATATATTACATTATTTCTTCTTAGTCTTTAATCCTTACAAAGTTTTCTTAAAACAAGGTTTCATGTATCCTTTTCTTGTTTCCATGGTCCATCTTTATTCTTGTCCATTCTTGTCCATGTTTATTTTATCTTAGAGAGGATTAGAGAGAAGAAAATGATATTAGGAGAGGATTGGAGTGTTTAAGAAGTTTCTTACATGGTTGGTCTTGATCAAAGATGTTAGGACTTAGCTTTAAAACTTTCCTCTTTTCCTTTCTTCTTCTTTTTCTTTTCTTCCTTTTCTTTTCCTCTAGGCTGCCGAGTTCTAGAGAGGGAGTGGGGAAGGAGAAATGCTTGGGAAAAATGTTGGTGGAGTGTTCTATTCATAGGCTAGGAAGAGAGGAAATTTTCGTAATTTTTTCTTTTTCTTTAATTGGTTTAATTGTTTTTCAAGAGTCTTTCAATCTTGATGGGAATTTTGGCAAATAAAAATTCCATAAGAGGACAAGATTACATGGGAGAAATAGTGTTTAATTTATTTGAGAGATCAAATCAATAATGATGAGAATTAGGGTTCTAGAAAAAGTCTTCTTTTTACTTTCTTTCTTTGCCTAGTTTTCTTCCCTAATTCAATTATTTCATATATTATTATTCTCTTGAGGTATATTTATTTGTATAATTATCTTCTACAATAATTAATTAAGAGGAAGAAAAGGTTGGAGTGTTAGAAATAGGTTGCTTCTAAAGTTGGATAAAAGTCCCATCATAATTTCTCTCATTTCTTTCTTTATTTGATTTTCAAGAAATTAGTCACATGAAGGTCACATCACACTACTCTCATGGGGAGGGAAGGGCTGCGGACCAGGCCTTGTTTGGATGATGTAATCTTTTTGTTAGTTTCTTATTTTTATAATTTGGAAATTCATGTGGGCCCCATTTCGATTTTGGATGAAAGTTTGGGCCTTTTTAGAATTTCTAAGAGTTCTTCTCTTATTTGGGCCTTGAATTAATAAATTCGGCTCTAGAATTTAATTTGGGCCCATTGATTTAGTTTATGAGACTTTGGGCTTAAATTTTCGTATTGGACTCGAGCTCAAAATTCTATATTTGATTTGTGATTTGGAAGACCAAACATTCTTCTAAATTCATTAGGTTTAATTCAAGAATTTTAATTTTAATTCTAATATCATTAGGGTTTATGGAGTTTTAAGTCTAGGGTTTGAACTTGTTGTGAACAATTTAGGATGAGTTTACGCCTAGATTAGATTTTATGAAAATCTGAGCCTTTAAAATCTACCTCCCTTATAAAAATTTTGCCCTCAAAATTTAAGATCGTAACCCCAGCTTCATATGGTTGCACCGATCCATGTGCCTAACGTTTTCTGTACTGAGTTGAACTTCTCGGCTTTTTGGTGAGGTTAAGAAATTCGCACATGCTGTACACTTTGACATGCTAACTATTCCTTTGTTGATCCCCTAATCTTTTGTCGACCTCGTTTTACAAGACGTTTTATACTTTGTTTCGTTATAGCTAATGGTGTGGGGAGAGTAAGATATATCATTTCATGAATGTTGTGAGAGAATAACTCTTTTTGATGACTTTAGTTCATTTCATCTCCTCCAAAGTCAACTATGAAACATGATTGATGAAATTTCTCTAGTCTTGTCTCTCATAATCTATCAATGCTGGGTATAACTGATTTTCTAAAAATCTCAACTCGTATCAGTCTTCACTCTAATCGATAGAAGTTCCACTTATAGGCCTCCAATAATTTATAAAGTCCAAATCTTCTTCTATCTATGTGCTTCCAAGATTTTATTGAAACTTTGAGGTATAATTCAAAACAAATTCTTTTGCCATCCTTATTGAGTTCAAGTCTAAGGAACAACCTTTACTATTAACATCATCTCCTAAAATTTCAAAGCCATATAAGCTACAAGACCTCCATACTTCCTACTCAAGCGTTTAGTGACAAAATTGGTTTTACCCGTGTGATAAACTCCAATAAATTGAAAGTCTTCAAGGAACTCTATCTGACATTGATGCCTCAACCTTAGATCTTTTTATGGGAATAAGTACTTCAAATTTCTTTTTTGCTCCACAACGATCTCAAATTATTTTTCATAAAAATAATGACACCAAGACTTCCGAGCAAATACTAATGCTACTAACTCCAAATCATGTGTTATATAGTTCATTTCATGCGATTTTAGATGTCTCTAACCATATTCTTTCAACTTAAGCTATTGTATGACAAAATAATTCATTGGAAACATCTCAATACATCGTGTACACTACGTCTTATTTTAGAACCATCAATATTGGGCATTAATCCACATCATCTGGGGTTCCTAAAAATAACTTCAATCACTTATTCTAAAACAAACTTTATTCATCTATGTTTCAAATGAACCATTGATTTAGCCAAGGTAGAGAAATCTTAAATAAATCTTCTAAAATAACCGGACAATCCTAAGGAACCTCAAATTATTTTTGAATATTGACTTTTGTTTAAAACACCTTAATTGGATCAATCAAAACTCTATTTTTCGACATAACATGCGTCAAAAATTTACTTTCTTCAACTTAGGATTCACACTCACTCGCCTACATATAAAATAGGTTCTCTCGCAAGTTTTTGAGAATTTTTTTCAATTGTTGCTCGTGATCTCCCTCCGACAACGAATGCTCCAAAATATCTTCAATAATCACTAAAATAATTTGCTTCAAGTATGGCATAAAAGTTCTATTTTTCGAACTCATAAATATCACCCCAAACTTGTAATTATCGTATCAAGTCCAGATTGTTGTCTCTAGTGTGTCGTCCTTATTTAACTTGCAAATGATGATCATCAGATCAGAGGTTGATCTCAAAGTAGCATCTCCGAACTCGTAGTTAATTGAACTAGTCTTCGGTTCTAAGGGTGGTTTGGGTTCTTTTATCATAACCCTATCGAGTAGTCTAATTGGATGTTGTATGCATAGTCTCAATGGTCTACCTATCTTTCTTATGAGTAGATTCATTGTGTTCTATGACAATGTATTTGATCTTATGAATATCCTTTATACTAAATTAAGCAACTTAACTATCAATTCTACAAGTTTGATAGGCGTAGTGTTGGGCATTGTTACAAATTTTAGTTGAAATCCTACCACCTAAAAGATGGATTTACTATGCGATTTAGAGATACTCTCAAAAATCCATAGTAAAAAGTCATAACCGAAAGGTGAATAAATCTGTGTCTAACGCTTCAATATAGAGGCGGGTAAAGAGATATCGCAAGAATAATACATCGAGTATTTTTGGAAGGATTCTTGAATCTTTATGGAAGGATTCTCATGATTGAAATCAATTGACTACAATTAAAACCTCAAAAAAACATGTTTAAATGATTTGTAACCAAACTAGAAATTTTTATCTGAAATTACGTCGGCCAAACGCGCTTCAACTCAAACCATCAAGTCTAGTCTCCTGATAAGGTTTCAAGAGTAATAAACTCACAAGATTACTCTCATAAAAGAGTAAGCCATCAGGGTATGAAGGAAAAATAGTGATCATTACAAGAATTCGAAAGTGGTCAAAACAAAAGAATACAAGGGTACTTGATTCAAGAAGAGAAAAAAGTCTTAAGGATTTAGATAAATGTCCTTTTGACATGGTTGTCTCCCTTCAGTCATGGAAGGTTCCCCTTCCTCCCATTCGTATAGAGCAAAAACCTTTTCAATTGCTCCAGCGAGTTGTACCGGCCTTCTCGGCTACTTAAATTGATTTCTCCCTGATTCTAGGGTTCGGGCATAGAGGGGTCCTCCATGGTTTTCTGTTCCAAGAGTCATTGGACGGTCCCTCTTAACATGAATAGGTTGTTGGCAGGTATATTAGATAATTTGGGGGTTTGGTCGAGAACTCGCATGGAGTCCTTGTTGGTTTTGTTGTTGGGATCTAGAGTATGGTTTTTGAAAACTTCCTCCATGATTTATCCTTTGGGTCCGCCCTTCCGTTGGTTCTAGATCTTTCGCGAATCTGCCAACTTAACCTCGGCCATTAAGGCTCCTTGCACCACTTGGGAAAAGGTTGGGAATTGCATGAAAGTAACCTTCCCTCGTATAGATGGCTCTAGGCCCCATTCGATGCGTCTGGATTTTGATTCCTCGTTGCGAATTAGGACTGCAGCGTGTTGAGCAAGTTCTTCAAACCGACTGATGTACAGAGACACAATCATCATTCCTTGTTTCAAGTTGAGGAATTCTCGCATCCTGATTTGCTTAACTGTGGTTGGGACATATTTTTCCAAGAAGAGTCTCTCAAACTGCTTCCAAGTAAGATTGGTCATATTCTGGTTATCCTTCTCTATGGACCACCAATAACCCGTTTCTTCCTCAAGTTGATAGACGGCTAGAGAAAGCTTATCACCGTCGCTCTGGATATCCATTGTATCTATTACTTTCTTGATCATTCTTATCCAGTTCTCCGCCATGTGCGGCTCGACTTCGCCCCTAAATACTGGCGCCCTCTGCTTTTGAAATTCCGACAAAAGCCAAGCTCGATCGTGTTGGGTTTGAACAGGCATAGGGTTTAACGATGTGGCCAATTGCCTTAGGATTTGTGCTAACACTTACATTTCTATATTTTGGCTGGGTTCAACCTCTCAGTTGAAGCTTCTCCTTCCTCTTCTAGCCATTGATTTGGTCAGAATCCGATTAAAGGTTAGGGTATCTTATAAGTATGACGTTTTCAAGAGAGTATCAGGTTTATTCTTATTTAGCATAAGTTTTTTTTTTCTTAAAACGTCATTTGGAAATGGAAGACATCCTACAAGACGTAATTAAATACGCTTAGTTTATATACTAAGTCTTTTCTTTGTTCATAGCTTACGCTCAAGTAATAAACTATAGACTTAAAACAAAATTTTGGCTCAACGGTTGCAAAATTTCCCTGAGCAACTAGAGTTTAAGATAGTTGTATAATACTAGCATGGAACGGGTTTTTTACCTAAACACAAATCTAAGATCTACTTCCCACACAAGGCTCGTGTGCCCGATTTCCTTCCACATCACGTTCTTCTCGGGTCAAGAATTCCTCCTCTGAGTCTGAAGACAATCTTCATGCAAGATATAATTATATAGACTTAGTTCGTTTTTAACTTCATACTTATACTTAGATCATAATATATAGTAACTTAGACTAACAACTTCTCAACGAACACGCGGTTTCCCATAACCCCAGACCTCTAAGGTTCACTAAACTTAAGCTCTGATACCAAGTTGTGACGCCCCGAAAATTTGGTTCGTCAAGAGACGTAATTATAATACATAGGGTTATTCTAACCTCAAACATAAACCATAATTTATTATTTATCATAAGATAGTAATGTTCCCATTTCCACATCCTTTATAAAGATTACATTACATTCCTACAAGAATTTAAAGAAATTACAAAAATTATAATTCTTCCAACACAAATGCCACAAGATCAAGTGAGCCACGACTCTATGTATTCTTCAGTGGGATCTTCGGCCATCGTCTCTTCTTCAAATCCTAGCATCAAACGCCATGAGCTGCAAAGCCCAAAAAAAAACTCCCGAACTAACATTTCTAACACAAATAGAAATGACATCATCTAATAAAGTTTGATATGCACAATGATGAAACTCTTATTCTTGAGAAGGATTCCATTGCGTCGTAAGAATCACACCGACCACACATCCTATGACTTTTGAACTATAACAACCAAAGAGTCACGATTCGGTTCCCCATTTCCAGACTATGAATCACAACGAGCTAAGTGCTCCAACTGGCTCATAAGGGCCCCCGACTAGAACTAATCTTAAGACCCGCCTCGTCACACCATTAACTACAATGAGTGACATACTCTGCTATATTCATGAATTCCCCAAGGGCGGCGGGGTGCAGCCATGCTAAGAATCCAAACTCAGTTCGTTACCGACCTTACCCCAGAACCTCCTCCCTCACGAGTCTTGATGTAACTGTTGTTAAATTCATAAGTTTGACCAGGTACACCATAGCAACAACCGTACCCATAACAAGGTTACAACATGGAAGGGAAACCACCCACTACATCACAAGATCATACCCAAGTCACAGACCATGTGAACTTGTTGAACACAATAACCTTTCATCAAAAGGCAAACCTAGCCAAGCTAGACACAAGGTGAATACCCCCACCCAAGACTCAGGCCATGCATGAAAGATGTTACCACACAAGGTTAAGATTGTATAACTTTTAACTTAATCATAAAATCTCACTATTATCCATGGATGATGTTAAAAGGATACAAACATGTCATAGGAGTAAGTGAAGACTTAAACACAACACTTCTCAATAGAAACCAGAATTCTAGAATCTGCCACAATATTTTAGAAATACTTTAAAACTACCACACCTCACTAGAAAGTTCTGAAACTTCCAATAGAGCTAGATTATGATGTTATCTAGACTTTTCATGAAGGAACAGAGAACTGTTTGTTAACATAGAGTGACTTAACAATTCCTACCACAAACACTATCAAAAAAGGAGTCTCTTTAGGAAAAATAGGATATCTGGACATATACTAATCCAAAGTGAGTTTTGTAAAAAGGGGGTGAAACTCGACCCATAGACCTTTCTTTTTATAGGTGTCTTAGCTTAGGGGGATTTATATAGAACAATCTACAAGAGTTCAAAGTGGACTGTTATTCTGTCTCTTTGTCACAGAAACTTCAAAAAAAGGCATAGGGGTTCACAAATACATTTTTGGGTCCAACCAAAAATAACACACTCAAGACATCCTAAAAAGGCTCTGTTAGAAACATCTTTTAATTTAGAGAATGTTTGGTTCCCACGAAATTTCTTGGAGGAGCTTAAAAATAACACTATTTTGAGGTTTTCATTACAACAACACATAAACAACTTCTCCTATTTTAATATATTCCAGGCATGTCCAAAGACATCATAACAACAAAATATTTTCATAAAAAGGTTCCACATATATATTACATTATTTCTTCATAGTCTTTAACACTTACAAAGTTTCCTTAAAACAAGGTTTCGTATATCCTTTTCTTATTTCCATGCTCCATCTTTATTCTTGCATATTCTTGTCCATGTTCATTTTCTCTTAGAGAGGACTAGAGATAAGAATATGATATTAGGAGAGGAATAGAGAGTTTAAGAAGTTTCTTACATGGTTGGTCTTGATCAAAGATGTTAGGACTTAGCTTTAAAACTTTCCTCTTTTCCTTTCTTCTTCTTCTTATTTCTTCTTTATCCTTTCTTCTTCTCTCTTCTTCTTTTTCTTTTCTTCCATTTCTTTTCCTCTAGGCTGCCGAGTTCTAGAGAGGGAGTGGGGATGGGAAATGTTTAGGAAAAATGTTGGAGGAGTGTTCTATTTATAGGCTAGAAAGAGAGAGGAAATTTCCATAATTTTTCTTTTCTTTACTTGGTTTAATTGTCATTCAAGCGTCTTCAATCTCGATGGCAATTTTGGCAAATAAAACTTTCATAAGAGGACAATATGGCGTGGGAGAAATCGTGTTTGATTTATATGAGAGATCAAATCAATAATGATGAGAATTAGGGTTCTAGAAAAAAGTCTTCTTTTTACTATTCTTTCTTTGACTAGTTTTTTTCCCTAATTCAATTATTTTATGTATTATTATTTTTCCTCTTAGGTATATATATGTGTATAATTATCTTCTCTAATAATTAATTAAGAGAAAGAAAAGGTTGGAGTGTTAGAATTATGTTGCTTCCAAAGTTGGACAAAAGTCCCATCACAATTTTTCTCCTTTCTTTCTTTATTTGATTTTCAAGAAATTAGTCACGTCAAGGTCACATCACACTACTCTCATGGGGAAGGAAGGGTTGCCGGCCAGGCCTTGTTTTGATGATGTCATTTTTTTGTTATTTTCTTATTTTTATAAATTAGAAATTCATGTGGGCCCCATTTTTATTTTGGATGAAAGTTTGGGCCTTTTCGGAATTTCTAAGAGTTCTTCTCTTATTTTGGCCTTGAATAAATAAATCGGTATCTATAATTTAATTTTGGCCCATTAATTTAGTTTATGAGACTTTGGACTTAGAATTTCATATTAGACTCTAGCCCAAAATCCTATCTTTGGTTTGTGATTTGGAAGACCAAACATTCTTCTAAATTTATTAGGTTTAATTCAAGAATTTTATTTTTAATTCTAATATCATTAGGGTTTATGGAGTTTTAAGTCTAGGGTTTGAACTTTTTGTGAAGAGTTTAGGATGAGTTTACACCTAGAATAGGTTTTATGAAAATTTGAGTCTTTACAATTATCACTCATTTTGATTACGAAATTTGGCAAATGGACGTCAAGACTGCATTTCATAATTGAAATCTTGACGAGTTCATCTATATGATGTAGCCAGATGGTTTCATAGCAAGTAACCAAGAGAGTAAGGTATACAAGCTACAAAGATCCATTTATGGATTGAAGCAAGCATCCAGATCTTGGAACATTTGATTTTATGAGGCAATCAAATCATTTGGCTTTTATCAATATTTGGTTAAAACCTGTGTGTACAGAAAAGTTAACGGAAGCGTGATGATATTTTTTGTACTTTATGTGGATGATATACTTGTCATCGGTAATGATGTGGGAGTGTTGTCTATCATAAATGTGTGGTTGTCAAGACAGTTCGATACGAAGGACTTATAAGAAACAAGTAACTCCTTGGAATAAAGCTTATGTGAGATCAAGGTAAAAGGATGTTAGGTTTATCCCAAACACTTTATATCAATAATGTTCTCGTAGAATTTAGCATACAAGATTCCAAGAAAGACTTTCTTCTTTTCAGGCATGAAATTAGTCTGTCTAAGGATTAGTGTCCTAAAAAACCTGATCAGATAGAAAAGATGAAAGGCTTTGCTTATGCTTCGGCAATAAGAAACCTCATGTATGTCATGCTATGTATTAGACCTGATATTTATTTTTTCATTGGCATGGTTAGCAGATTTCAGTCTAATCTAGGTAAAGAACATTGGACAACGGTAAAGCACATTCTCAAATATCTAAAAAAAAGTAAAGATTATGTGCTGGTTTACCAGTATGAGAGTCTTGTACCCACTGGATATACTAACTCATTTTTCAGTCGCATATAAAATTCAGTAAGTATCACCAGATTCGAGAGATCGATCAGGTAGGTGATGTGGTTGTGACCAAGATTGCATCAGTAGATAACTTGGCAGATCATTTTACGAAGACCTTAATGGCTCAAACTTTCAATAGTCACGTAATGGGTCTAGGTTTATGATGTATGGCCACATGGCTTTAATAAAAAAGTGGGAGATTTTTTGAATTTTTATATAAAACCAGTGTCAGAAATTTTATATTATTTTTTAATAATATAATGGATTGTCTCAGCCCAATTATATTTGTGTATGTGAAAAATGCATTATTAATTATTTATTATTAAATAAGTTGAATCTGGTAATTAAAGATTGTAGATGTTAGTGAAATTAAATTGTCAGTAATTACATTTCACTAAGCGGGTATTGGAAACTTAAAACGAAGAATCATATTATTTTCTATATAACTTGGCAAATAAAAAGTCTTATCGTAATGATCTGAGATAATTAAATTAGAATGCAGTTGTAATTATTTAGTAAAATTAATTACAATTAAAAGAATTAGAAATATATCATGGGGTGCTGACATATAATTTCTTAATTCTTTTGCAATCTAATTTAGTTATTATTCTTAAGTCCTCAGTGTAGTTCATAATTACAGATCAGACCCCTCTCATCACTTGACCTCAACTATAAATATGTGGCTTAAGGCTCATATTTTTTCAGAGTTAGGGTTTGAGAGATTAGAAAGTTGAGAGAGAGGCGGCGACCAGTTTTGGTGACCATCTGCCAGGTCTATACTAATCGGGCAATAGGATCATACACTGAAAGATTCGAGATTGCAGTCCTGATTCAAATCTACCGGAATCAGAAGAGTAATCTAAAATTAATCCGTATTAATGATCTAATATAAGATCCGTAGGTAATTTTCTGCAAAATCCAACAAGCCCCCCAAATGCGTCATTGTTAAAGGTCACACAATTGGAGTCGCCACTTGGTTTTAATGATAAACCAAAAAAATAGTGAATCTTTAAGGCACTAGTCTATCGTCAACAGAGATAATAGCTTGTACGATAGGGTACGAGAATAAAATATGTTAGGCACCTCTCTCTCCCGACCAGAGGTCGGCCTATACTCATCATTTCTTCTTTCTTCTCTTAAATTCTTCAAAAGTAATATATATACAGAATGGGGGTTTAAGAGAGATCAATCAACACCAAACAATGAAATGAAAAGCCTAACTTAACACTAAATGATTTTCTAAAGTTCCTTAAGTTCAACCACATGGAAAAAGGGAGATGGAATCACAAAAAAAAACATATGGTATACAGGAAATGTTCAAAGCAGAGGCATGCTGGCAGTAGAAAAAAACATAAAAAATCCCACTAAAAAACCACAAGAGTTCGGTGAGGTGGTGCACGCCACCTGTCAACATTGCGCATGCCACTTTACATGGCGTGCACCACTACTGGATTCCCTCACATGGCGCACGCCACTATAACAGAGTGTGCGCATCACATTTGGAAACCAAGGAAGCTACTGTTTTGATGAAAATAGTGTGCGCGTGTGTAAAATGTTTTAAAACAGAGGGAGACATAGAGCACGACATTTCAAATAGAAATTTTACAAAAGATAACCTAAGATCCTATCCTACATTTCATGCATTTTATATTGATCATTGGGAATCATGGAAAAAAGTAATTAACAGACATGATATACTTAAAACAAAAATAATATGCATTTAAAGAACATAAAGAGAATATGTGAGGCGGGACAAACTAAACGGGGCTCACTGTCATGTCCAAGGTGCCGTGCGCCACATTGTGACATGGCTCGTGCCTCCTTAAGATAGCGCACGCCATGTTGTTGCTGTTGACTAAGGAATGACCCTAGAGAGGGGGTGAATAGGGTCTTAAAATAAATTTGCATTTTTAAAACAATTTAAAATAATTTGCCTTTTAAGACTTGTTTATCATTCTAATCTTTTTCTTAACATACATAATATATTCATATGTTATTTTTCTCCCCCTTTGTTATCTTAAAAAGTGAGGCGATCAAGAGTTTTGTGTTTTTCTCCCCCTTAAGAGAAGAAAAAATGAAAATATGCACAAGGAAGAAAAGATACTAACAGGAACTTTAAGAACTATAGAAAAAGGGAATGTTTTTCTAAATATATACAGCCCTAAAAAAACAGAGAGTTTAACGATTTTGTTCGTCTGCTGTATTTGCCCAGTGTGTCTTCTTCAGTTTGTTGGTTGCAGGCTTCTTGGAGGGTCGTGCTTCTTTGTCTTCTTTTTGGAGGGCATCAAAGATGGCGACGTCGTGACCATCAATCTTCTTCTGCTTTTCAGTTTTGTCAGAAGCTTTTTCTTTACCTTTTCATGACGATTGCTCGGTAGATGAAGTTGTAATGTCCCTTTGACATGCAAATGCTAAAAGCATTCTTATGGCTTCTAATCTTGCTACATGTGCATAGATTTCTTCATAATCAATTCTTTTTTCTTGATTATAACCTTGGGTTACTAACCTAGCTTTGTTTCTCACTATGTTTCTGGATTCATCTTTCTTGTTTCGAAATATCCATTTTGTGTCTATGAATGAAATATCTTTAGATTTAGGAACTAGTCTGCACACTTTGTTTCTTTCAAATTGGTTAAGTTCTTATTGCATAGAATTTACCCAATATTCATCATTTTCAGCTTCTTGAATATTCTTGGGTTCTATTTGAGATATAAATGCTAGATTGTTGC
>JAUTBS010044030.1:0-13843 GCA_032361285.1 Aequorea victoria
TCCATAATAATAACGGCGCCTCCCGTCATAATAGATTTGATTATGTATGGCCCGGCCCAATTTGGTTTAAATTTCCCTCTTGGGTCAAAGATAGGGGCTCAGATTTCCTTGAGTATGAGGTCCCCTTCCTTAAGATCCCTGGTCTTGACCTTCTTGTTAAAGGCCCGGGCTACCCTTTTCTGATAACCTTGAACGTGAAAGAGTGCTCTCAGCCTCCTTTCGTCGAACAAAAGAAAGTCCTCAAAACAATCCCTCTGCCATTTTTCTTCTGGTATACTGCACTCTGCTGTAACTCTGAGAGAAGGAACTTCTAGTTCTATGGGTAGGACAATTTTCATTTCGCATATTAGAGAGTAGGGGGTGACTCCTGTCGAGGCTCGGATTGACGTCCTATAGCACCAAAGGGCGAATGACAACTTTTTTGGGCAGTCCTTACTGGCTTCTATGGTCCTTTGCAGGATTCTCTTAATGTTTTTGTTAGCCACCCCGACTGCTCCGTTTGTCTGTGGCCTGTACGGTGATGACTTGTGTGATGTGATTCAGTATTCTTCCATAAAATCTAATACTTCTCCTTGGAAGTGGAATCCATTATCGAATATGATTTCATGAGGAACACCATATCGGCATATGATATTTTGCTTGATAAACCTTGCCACGTGAGAAGCTTTTAGGACTAAAAAGGAAGCAGTCTCGACCCATTTGGTGAAATAGTCAACGGCTACTAAGATGAATTCGTGCCTATTCGAAGCTTTTAGCGTGACCTTGCCAATGATGTCTATTCCCCAAACTGAAAATGGCCAAGGGGAAGTCATGTTGTGTAATTCTGATGGTGTCATATGTACTAGATTTGCATGAATTTGGCACTTGCGGCATCTTTTGACGAACCTGACACAGTCTATTTCCATTATCATCCAGAAATAGCCTTGCTACAAGTTCTTTTTGGCCAACATCATCCCGTTCATGTGTTGCCCGAAGACTACTTCGTGCAATTCTCTAATGATTTCCTGACCTTCTCCGTCTGTTACACAAAGTTTGTTCACCCCCATATATGCCCTTTTTTATAACTTTATGCCACAGATGACGAACTAAGCTGATAACCTTTTGATGGCTCTCTTATCATTCTCACTGGTGTCTTCTAGATACTTTCCCTCCTCAATGGAATTCTGGATGTCGTAAAACCATGGCAAACCATCTCATTCTTCTGATTCCAAGGCTGCAATTTCGTATACCCTCGTGCTCCTCTGTTTAATCACCAAAGGCCTTATTTTGCCCTTTGCCAGTATCTCAATAATGGAGGCAAGAGTGGTAAGGGCATCAATAAACTTATTCTGAAGCTGGGGTATATGAATTAAAACAACCTCCTCAAAACTGGGGATGAGTCGATCGAGATCCTGATAGTATGGCATTAACTTCTCATCTTTGACCTTTCATTTCCCGCTGGCTTGGGAAACGACCAAGGCTGAGTCACCAATCACTTCTATATTTCTTGCACCCAATTCCAAGGTGGCTTCCATCCTGGCGATACACGCTTTGTATTCGACCTGATTGTTGGTAATCTCAAAGTTTAGCTTGTAGGCCAGTGGAACATGCGAGTCATCTTCAGTGACAAACAGTATCCTGATCCCATAACCATATTGGTTTGGGGCACCATCAAAATATAACATCCACAGTTCATGCTCAACAGTCAACACATCTTCATCGGGAAACTGAAATTTTGATTCTTCTGGTCCCTCAACTGGTTGATCTGCTAAGAATTCGGCTACAGTTCGTCCTTTTACGAATTTCCTGGTCTTATAGTGCAGTTTGAATTTGTCTAATAATAGCAACCATCGGGCCAATCTTCCTGTCAGCGTAGGTTTTATGAACAGGTATTTAAGTGGGTCCATTCTATAAATCAACACTACAGGGTTTGCCAACATGTAGTGTCGTAGCTTTTTGGATGACCACACTAAAGCTTAACAAGTCTTCTCCAGCGGCGTGTATCGGGCTTCACAGTCTGTCATTTTCTTGCTCAAGTAGTACACGGCCCTTTCTTCACCGTTATCTCTTTCTTGCGCTAGCATGCAGCCCATTGCACTCTTATTCACTGATAGATATAGGATCAAAGGTTTTCCAGGTTCTAGAGGGGAAAACACCGGAGGTTTTTGTAGACACTCTTAGATTGACTCAAAGGCATTCCGGTAATGCTGATCCCACTAGAATTTGGTATTCTTTCTGAGCAGATGGAAAAGAGGTTCATAGGTTGTAGTGAGTTTTGAGATGAAATAACTAATGAACTAAAATTTTCCAAGGAATCCTCTAACTTCTTTCTCCGTTCTCGGCGGAGACATTTCCAAAATTTCCTTGATCTTGGAGGGATCCACTTCTACTCCTCTCTGGGAGACGATGAACCCCAACATCTTGCCTGTTGTAACTCCAAAAGCACATTTTTGTGATTTCAACCTCATTCGGTACTTCCAGATTCTATCAAAGAACTTCTCTAAGGCTGGGGTATATGCTTCACGGTCTTTGGATTTAACGATTATATCATCGACGTATACTTCCACTTCTTTGTGTATCATGTCATGGAGTAACACCGTTGATCCACGTTGATACGTGACTCCTGCATTTTTCAGACCGAAAGGCATAACCTTATAACAATATGTCCCCTACGGCATGGTGAACGTAGTCTTCTCTCTGTCTTCGGGTGCCATGAGAATCTGATTATATCCTGAGAATCTGTCCATGAACGATAGTTGTGCATGTCTGATAGTATTATCTGCGAGGACGTCTATATGTGGCAGATGGAAGTCATCTTTAGGACTTGCCTTGTTAAGATCTCAGAAGTCGAAGCAAACTCGTACCCGACCGTCTTTCTTTGGCACAGGGATAATATTAGCAACCCACTGGGGGTACTCTGTCACCTGAAGAAAGCTAACGTTCACTTGTTTGGTAACTTTCTCCTTAATTTTGAGGGCCCAGTCAGGTCTTAGACGTCTCAGCTTCTGTTTTATAGGTTTAACATCGGGGTAGAGGAGTATTTTATGTTAGACGATATCTGGGTCAATTCCAGGCATGCCTGCGTACGACCTTGCAAAGACATCTTTAAATTCCTTTAATAATTCAATTAATAGCTCACGTTCTTCATTTGATAAAGCGGAGCCGATCTAGACCATTTTTGAATCTTTCTCAGTACCCAGATTTATTGAAAAAGTTTCTTCAATCAAAGGTTTAGCATGTATTTCTTCTTCTTTTTCAATTAAAAGTTTTAGCTATGGGGGAACAACCCCATCAAATTCAACGGAGTCAGCAATCATACATTCGTAAGGAAGTACAGCAGGGTAACCAGAAAAGTTCTCCATATTATTATAATCGTCGAGGGTTATAGATTTTGACATGAATTTAGTTGTAACAAAAGACCGAGGCACCCTAACAGGTGGATGTTTAGCAGACTCACCACTGGACTCTGACTCTGTAAATATTGACGAGTACGACTCGGACTCTGACTCACTTTCTACTTCATTCAGAACATTATATTCGTAGGTCTAATTTTGTGTTACAACGTTACCCTCGCTTATTATTAAACTGGAGCAGTCGACTGGTTCGTCGCTGCCCAGTATGTTGACTTCTTCTACGGCTTCTTTCGTATGTGTAGGAGCTGCTTCTTCAAAGAGCGACCCCAGCATGAATTCCTCCAGGTCTTCTGCCCAGTCTTTTCTGCGCGCTTTCTCTGCTACACCTCTGTCTTCTACCTCGTTCTCCTCAGCCTCACTATCGGTCAGCTGGTGTTTGAAGAATATCTCCAGCCCAGGTATTTTCTGCCCAGACCCTTCATCGATCCATGGTTCTAGAAATCCATAGAATAGAAAAGTCTCACCTTCCTTCACATACTGCCCATTTGGTGGTCCATAGGTTGACAACGGAGCCAGGTATTCTGTATCAATGCTCTTAGCCCTTGCCTTTCTCTGTGCTGTCAACCTTTCTTTAGCAAGGTCCTGTCCTGTAGGCTTATACCCCAGACCAAAGGTATATTGGTTGCCTTGAACACAGACTGGTTCAGTTCTACCTTGTTGACTTTTTCTAAGCCCTAGGCCTGGGAAGTACGACATTTTGCCCATCATCATGACTACCTGAGATTTTATGTACAACTTCTCTCCGTTCATCAATGTTTGGATAGCTACTATTTCATCAAATTCAAAATTACTCAGGGCGAGATCTTCCTCCCTATGCTGTATTTCGAGCAAGGGGGTGCTGTCATTGGCAGTAGCCTGGATGCTGAATTCACCAAATATAGTCAAAATAACTCCATCCCTTATCATTTTCACCTTCTGATGGAGGGTGGACGAAATTGCTTGTACATCAGAATTATATAACCATGGTTAGCCTAACAACAGATTGAAGGAGGCCGGCACATCCAGAACGTCAAACTCGATCTCACTGTCGATGGGTCCTATGGTAACAGCAAACTTGACTACCCCCAGCATATTTCTACGAGTATTATCATATGCTCATACCCCTTGAGTGGTTGGAGTAAAATCCTGCTCTCTTAACCCGAGGCAGTGCACTGTTCTGAGTGGGCAGACATTCAGTGCTGACCTATTGTCAATTAAAACCGTAAGTACCCATTTTCCTAGGCACTTTGCTATTATGTGGAGGGGCTTATTATGCATATGTCCTTCATCGGGCAGATCCTTATTGGAGAAAGCAATGACGTTCTTCAGCCTGGTAGGAGTAACCATTCTTACCAGCTGTTCAGGAGTGGTATCTGTAGAGATATTAGCTTTGCTCAAGGCCCTCCGCACGGCTTTCCTATGTTTGTGGAATGCCATCAGTAGCCCCCAAATACTCAGGTTAGCCTGGATTTTCTTGAGTTGTTTCAGTACAACATCATCTTCCTCTCTGGCCTCTACTATGGGCTGACTAACTTTGCCTCTCTCTAAGTTGGCAGGTTTGAAGTGTCTTACACTCCTGGTCAAGTGCTCAATCTCTTTCTTAGGGATCCATAGACTGGCCCAGTGATCTGTAGCAGGGTTTACTTCGAACAAGTCTAGTTCTTCTAATCCCCATAGATCATCTCCTGGCACTTTCTCAGCTTCTGTGTCGGTTGCTGGGTGGTCCGTGATGGCCTCTGATATTTTCTCTAGGAATGGGCTTTGTTCCTTTTCTGCTTCTTGGCGGTTGATTTCTTCCACTGCCCACAACTCCTTATCTTTCCAGTTGTCATCGGGTCCTGAGTAGTCCAAAAGGTCGTCATCAATAGTGAAAAGGTCTAAGAGATATTCTCTTTCTTTTGATGGGACATCTGGGTTGGTCTTTTATTTCCCTTTACTCCGGATCCTATTCTCGGCAATACTAATATCAGTGGGCCCGATGCTTGTCATATATTCAGCTTCTTTGCTGGCTCTTTCCTTCTCCTCTGTATTTCCTGGAACGTCTGGACTTCGGTTTTTCTCAGCCCTGGTTTGAGTCTTGCTGTTAGACTCATTCTCGAGTTTTGATCATGAGTCTTCGCTAGTTCCCATTGCTATTGTCGTCTCTGTCCCTTTCCCTATTTCTGCTCTTGGTTCTGGTTTTATTGCTGTTAACTCTGCTATCTATGTTTTTGTTTCCTCTGTTCCTGTCTCAGCCTCTGTTTTTGCCTCTGTTTCTGTCCCAGATCCTATTCCTATATTCCCTATGTTCCCCTCCGATTCCTCTTCCGATTTTCTTATGTCTGTTTCCTTCACATCATTATCTAGTAGGGTGCCAGAGGTAGAGAGGTTGTTCTCATCGGGGTTGTTTCACTCCTCGCTTTCGCTGAACTCGTCATCCGTGCATACTTCCTCAAATTCGTCTGACGACATCCATCCATCAAAGCCAACATCTATGTTAGGGTCATAGAAGGCGAACTCCACATGCACCTCGTTATTGACTGCCATGTTGTCTCATTCCTCCATCATCTACTTTGCATCTTCTAGCTCTACCAAGTCATTCTCTTTGACATACATAGTTTCCTCTGCACCTAAAAAGCACAAAAAGTTTCCTTCCATGAGAGGTAAACTTGGTCTGACACCCCTTCTGGGCAGATATAGATGCCGGGATCATAGTGGGGTGAGACTGTGTGGACATGATTTATGTTCTGAGGGGGTGGGTTTGTATGATTCGGTAGTGGATTGGTGGTAACATTAGGTTTAGCCGACGTTGGGGGCTGGATTACCTTGTTATCAACTAGATCTTAGATTTTGTGCCGAAGCCTCATACAATATTGGATGGCATGTCCGGGCATTTGATGGTATTCAAGTGCCCTTTTTCTAACAATCTTGGGTATAGTAAGGAGAGCGGAACACTGAGTTCGTTGAAGACTCTCCAGACTTGAGGGAATGCATATGGTGGCTTGAACGGCCTTTACTGCGGGTTAAATGAAGGTGGGTTGAAAGGCCAGGGGTTAAATGGTTGAGGGTTAAATGGTTGAGGATTGAAAGGCCGGGGGTTAAATGGTTGAGGGTTAAATGTTAGGGTAGCTTCTTTGACCTTGATAATTGTGCCCCTGATAGTTCTGGCCCTAATAAGACTTTCGGGCTCTTTGCTGACCTGTACCTATTTCAGTCTTGATTTTTGTCCTGACTTCTGTCTTTTTAATTTCACCTGACTAGAGGACATCCTCAATCTAGATTCCCGCATCAAACAACTGCTCAAAAATCATGAGCGGATGGGTGATGAGGTACTTTCTAAACTGGGGCTGCAAGTTCTTTACTACCGTCCGAACCTGTTCCTTCTCTGTAGGCCGGTTGGTCATTTTAGCTACCTTTCCCCTTCAGCGGGTCAGGAAGTCAACAAAAGCTTCCCGGTGGGTCTGTTTAGTGATCTCTAGCTCCCTGATGGTTATGTCCAGCTGGACGTTGTAGTTTTACTGGCCAACAAATGCCGTAGCAATATCTTCCCAAGTTATAGTTCTGGTGGCTTCCAAGGATAGAAACCAACGTGGAGCGGCCCCCAAGAGGGACCGATGGAAGAGTTGTGCTTTTAGCTGATCATTAATGCCATAAGAGATAGGGTACCGACATACATTCGTAGGTGAATCCTAAGATCGCCGGCACCGTCGAATTTTTTCCTATCTGGCATCTTAAATTTCTCGGGCAGCTTGGCATCGAGAAATAAACAAAGTCCTTCCACATCTAACATGTACTCATCAACTTGTCTATTTTGTCAGATAGTGAGGCTTCCCGGGCCAAGGTCGAGTCTATCACAGCAGTAGCAACAGTAGTAGTAGCAGCGATAACTGGTCGAGCAACATTAACAGTTGGCTGAACATCGTTGATGACAATAGCAGTGGGTCTATTCTCTAGGAGATCTATGTTGTATTGCTCATTTTCCCAAAACTGGTTGTTGACAACTTCGCCCTGTGGATCTCTCGGAACCTGATTTAGTTGTAGGACCCGGATCTCGGCTTGACATTGAACTTGGGCCTGGGTCTGTTCCTGGAGCGTGAGGGTCATGCTTTCTAAAGCTCTCTGCATCTCCAATAGAGTTTGGATCAATGTCGCATTTGTGTCACCATCTCCTGCCATTAGGTTTCCTGGATTGGTGTCTGATCTTTCAAGTCTTCCACTCTGTAACCGAATCTAGGTGGGCGTAGTGTTAGAGCTTGAAGAAACAATAATACCCTAATAAATGAAATAAGAGACGGGAAACGAATCAGCTCGTAAGACACTACAGCTTTAAACAGTCCTATAAGCAGAACGACAAAGAGAAATAATGCTATGGGATGGAAAAGACGGGTGGTCAAGACCTGGTGAAGAAGCGCGTAAGAAATTCTGAAAAAAGAACGAAAAAAGGTCATGAGTGACGAAACCTGGCTTAAAACGCAAAAAGAAACGCGGAGCCTCGACTTCATGAGAGTGAGTCTCAGCTCGACGGTAAAGAACCTAGGATTTCTTCGAAAAATCCTGAGCGAGAGAAACAAAGGGTGGGGGTGACAGAACCCGGCTTAAAACAAAAAGAACATAGAGATGCTGGATCTCTAGACCTAAGAAGGGGTTGTGGGATGGACCTACCTTAGAAGAGCGTCGGAACTGCCTCAATACCTCAAGATTCACGAAGATACCAGAGATGGGACAAAGACGGTGCAGGACAAATCTGGCTTTCCGCCTGAGACCGGAGTCTCAAACGGTAGAAAAAAAAAAAGATTTATGGGATGAAGCTGACTTTCTGTCTGAGACTAGAATCTCAAACAGTAGAAAAAAGAAAGGTTTGCGGTGTGCGCCGGCTTTCCGTCTGAGATCGAAATCTCAAACGGCAGAAAAAAGAAAGGTTTGCGGGACAGACCCGGCTTTCCGTCTGAGACCCTGAATCTCAAATGACAGAAAACCTGAGGGTGCGAGATGATACGGACTTGCCCTCTCTGTCGAGTCCCAAAAAGCTGAGTGTCTACGGGCGAAGAAAAGATGAAAAATACGGGCACGGGATGACACTGGCCGATCCGTCGAGACGTGTCTCTACAGGCAAAACAAAAAAAGGGGTGCGGGGATGGGCCCGACTTTCGTCGAGACTTATCTTTCTACGGACAAAAAAAAAAAGAAAAGGTTACGGGAATCCCCAACTTCCGTCGAGACCCTGAATCGCTACGAATAGAAAAAAAAAGGAAAGGCAGACGAAGAGTAATGAAAGAAAAAGAATTTTTCCAAACGGCAGGAAATGATGCGAGCATGTTAGCCCGGCTTCCGGCGAGACTTATCTCTCTACGGTTGAAACAAAAGAAAGGTGCGGGATGAACTCGGCTTTCGTCGAGACTCTGAATCTCTACGCTTAGAAAAAAAGGGGAGGGGAGACGAAGTGTGACCTTTCCGTGGAGGGAAAACTCAAACGGCAAGGGAGGTCGTGTGCGGGGACGATACCTGACTTTTCCAATGAGCCGAAGCTCGAACGACGATGGATGCGGGGCAAAGCCAACTTATACCAACTGCACTGACTCGATAAATGGGGGATGCGGTGATAAAGACTAACTTACACTATTAAATGCGATTGATGAAGATAGCGGAGGACTATCATCAGAAACATCGAGCTGTGGCTCGATGTCGGAGGAACTCGAAACTCAGGGAATTTCGGGCGAACAAAACACGAAAGGGAAAGGCACAGGACCATACCAATTTTTTTTTACAAGATCCCGGCCTAATGACTAAGAAGCACGGGATGACCAACGGAGGGCCCCGGAAAGAAAGTGGTATGGGTTGGTAAAATTTGGCTCTTACGAAAGAGAGGAGGTTGGCTAACAGCCCAACGACCGCGAAAAGTTTGGGATAACCCCGGAGGGGTCCCAGAACAAAAAAAACAAGGTATGGGTTGAATGAGACCTAGTCCTAGACGCAAAGAAAGAGAAGTCAAGTCCAAAACCTAATGACTCGAGGGTTTGAGACATCCTCGGGAGGTCTCGAAAGAGGAAAGAAGCACGAGTTGTTGAAACCCAGCTCAAAGAGACAAAAAAAGGGTTAGGCAATGGCCTAACGGCGTCGAACACGGGGAAGTCTCACGGAGCGTCCCGAGAAAGAAAAAGTGAGGTTCGGGTGGTGAAACCAGGCTCAAAAAGAAAAATGACGAGAGCAAGGCGACGGCCTAACGACGTCAAACCTGAGATAACCCACGGAGGGTCTCGAGAAAGATAAAGAGAAAGAGGCACGGGTCGAGACCCGACCAAATGAAACGATGATGGTTAGGCAACGGCCTAACGATGTTATACCCGGGACAACCCATGGAGGGTCCCGGGAAAGAGAAAGAAGCACGGGTTGAGACCCGGGCAATGAAAAAAAGAAAAAAGAAAAGAGCTACTCTAATCAATCAAAAGCAAATAAGAAATACAATCATATAACCTATAAGGGTATTTTTCCTGAAGGAAAAGTTATAAGCTTAACTAAATACATGTGAAAAGGCTTGGTAGTCCAGTAACCGGGTCCCTTCTGAATAGGAATCAAGAATATACCTTCCCGACCAAGTAGTACCTGGCCAGGTCAAACAGTACGCAATGATCCTTTTTGGCAGTATCCAAAGGGACATACGGCCAGAAAGCTTGCTAACAGCGCCCACAGAGTTCTGAGACAGTTCAAAAAAACCACCGAAGTGAAGGGTAGAGAAGCATTTGTCTTATTTTATTTTCTCATTTCTTCTTTTGTTTTGAAAATTACCCAATGAAAAAGGGAAGTCAGGAGATGGAAAACCAATGCATGCAATGCTAATACTAATGATAAATTTAAGGCAAGAACAGTTAGAACGTTTTTCAAGTTTGACTCATTTTTAAAATAAATCCCCAGTGGAGTCGCTACTGTGGGGATCCCGCCTTCTTCTTTTAATTCCTCCTCCGTCCCTCACTCAAACGAGGAGTGTATGCGGAACGAACGATGAGGAGAGAAAGGAAAGAGGGGTTTTCTCTCAAATGTGCATCCGTCTTAAAGATGGCACGATTTTTGGAGTCGCCACTTGGTTTTAGGATAAACTAAGAAACTAAAGACTTTTAAGGAAAGCTAGTCCGTCCTCACCAGAGTAAATGGTTCGGGAGCTAGGGTACGAAAAGGGAAAGTGTTAAGCACCCCTCTCGCTCGATTCGAAGATTGGCCTCTACTTAACTGTTCCGTTTGTTCTTCTCTTAAATTTAACAAAAGTAACACATACATAAATGGGGTTGAAGAGAGAACATCACAAAAGAAAATAAGAAAATAAAGCCTAACCTAAAACTAAAGCTTTCTATGCATACGTACACTTAAGACATGTCAAAAGTGGAGATGGCAGCATATTAGTGCAGTCATGCATATAAGGCATACTGTTAAAGCTGAAAATCACATAGAATGCTACTGGAAAGCCACTAGTTTTTAACAGAGGTGCCGTGCGTGATCTCTTACCTGGCGCGCACCACCCTTAGCCTGCGTGTGCCACTTTGGCGTCCTCTCGAGATGGCACACGTCACTATGGATCAGTGAGCTCGTCATTCAGAGGCCCGAAAGGAGCTACTGTTTTTGGAAAATAGTGTGTTGGTGTGCAAGTGTTTTTATAACAGAAAGAAAAAATACACAACATAGGGCATTTTATCAGAAAACATAACAAATAGAAAATATGCAAAAAAATACTAACAGAAAGGCTACTGAAAGCCACTGGTCTCAAAACAGAGGTAGCGGCCGCCACCTCATGACCTAGCGCGCGCCACTAGGACATGGCGTGCGCCACGTTGGAATCTCAGGAGGTGGCGCGCGTCACTATAGATTAGTGAGCTCAACACCGGGATATCCCAAAGAGGCTACTATTTTTAGAAAAGTAGTGTGCTCGGGTGCACGTGTTTTTATTATGTGAAAAAACTAAAGAAGAAGATATTTTACATGCGATTCTAAAAATTAAAGAAAAGACTAAGAGATAGAAAATAACTAATATGTAATTTTAGTAAAGAAAAACATGCTTGGACGGCTAATTAGCATAAAAACAAAGAAAATCGGGGAGAACTTTTGGGGGAAGAAATGAGAAATAAGTAGAAAAGGAGAACCTACCGTATATCCCGTGAGCTACGTAAAGTTTCAAGCAATATTCATGGCTTGAATTTTCCTCACGTACGGCATGCCTTCGGGATTCCTTCCGCGTGGTCTTTGAGCCTTCCAAGTCCTTCCAATGCAAAGGAGTCTAAACTTAGGCCTGTTTTTGTGAAGTTCCGAGGTTAGCTTAGTCTTAGTTTATTAGTTTGGCAAGGTTTTGGATAAGATATATGTCGGGAGTCGGGATAGGGTTACAATTCTGCAGAGGTTTGGCTCTCTTTTGAATTCGGGGTCTTTTCTGGGGTGGAAGAGGGGTCCTATTTATAAAAATTCTGAGCGAGGAGCTGACTTGGGGTCGAAGGCTCCTCTCAAGTGGCGCGCGCCATCTGGAAAGCGGTGTGCACCACTTTGAGGTGGCGCAACGCCAGGTTTAAGGCAATTTAGGGGTTTTAACATGGTTTATCTAGGGGTATGAAAAGGTTATGGCGCGACGCTAGTAATTGAGTTTTGAGGTGGCGTGGGTTAGTTTGGAAGGATGTTGCGTGCGCCACTTAGAGGTGGCACAGCGTTAGGTGGTTGCACCGAGGGGTGTTTTTAGTATTTTGGGTGTTTTGGGTTGTATCAAGGTGTTTTGGGTAGCATTGGAAGTACTCCTTAGACTCTGAGACTCGTATGGAAGTTCCTTCAGCGCGGCTGACATACATTTCATCATCGAAAAGCCGAGCGGGAACTAGCCGATGTTCGGTTTAGTAAAAAATAGAGTGTCTACAGTTGTCTCTCTTTGACAAAATTCTCATCGCAAAGCGTGGATGAGTGAATGTCAAAGAATTATAGACATTCTCTTTTGATTAAACCGTTCATAAGGCAAAACAAAACAAAAACAAATACAGATTTATCCTTTTAAGGTCATGAGTGGAACGCGTGCATCAGTTTATAGTCGTGCCGGACTGCGAGCATCAGTTTATAGTTGTGCCGGACTACGAGCAACAGTTTATAGTCATGCCGGACTGCGAGCAATCAGTTTATAGTCGTGCCGGACTACAAGCAATAGTTTATGGTCGTGCCGGACTGCGAGTAATAATTTATAGTCGTGTCGGACTGCGAGCAACAGTTTATAGTCGTGTCGGACTGTGAGCGTATTGTAAGGTTGCGTGGGACCGTTTATTCAATTTTGGATCATGTGACGAACCCAAAAGCTCTTAGTTTTAGGTTGTGAAACGGACTCTCTTTAGAAACCCAGGGTGCGAAAGATGATGCTCGGTATATAAGAAAGGTAGAACGATTGAGGATGAATCTTAAGAGTTTCTAAGAATATCAGAGACGGACTCCGAATTTGAATTTAGAATTTTGAAACTAAAAGGATGATAAAATAGGAAGTGGACACGTGGCATGGCATCACGTGTTACAGAGAGAGGTGATGTGGTGCCACATGGACATGACATGTGGAAAGTGAAGTGGCGTGGCGCGACGTGGGGAACAATGAAGTGGCGCGATGCCAGGTAGCATTTGAACTGACCAGGCGCGCGAGAGGGGAAGTGGTGTGGCGCTACATGGGGGACAGTGAAGTGGTGTGATGCCACCTAAGCGAGGAGTGAAATGGCACACGCTAGGTAGACCAAAGGACGCACGTCTTCCTTGAGTACGACAGCGATTCATTTGAGCCGTTCGCGAACATCTCTCTAGCTTTCTCTCTACTCTCTCTACCCTTCTCACTTTCTACCTTCTTTCTCAGTTGCATGAAATGGCGAGCGACAGTGACAAGACGACCGGTAGTGCGGGTCACGAGGCGGACCCCACCCCTACGATTCTAGAGACTACGGTCCCGACATAGTTCGGCGGGACCCAGAGCACCGACTCCCTCTTCAGTGATCTTTCGACCTTAGGAAGACTCAGTGGCTTACTTTCTATCCCCTCCCAGCAACCTTCCGAGAGATTCATTACCATGGACGGCCTGCTAGACATCGCCGAAGTTGCCCGGACCATGGAGGATGTCGGGCCTTCAGAGCATCCCACCACTGAGGAGCCGACAGTGGATAACCCGCAGCTGCCGGATCCCTGTCGCGGGGTCCTGGCTGGGGAGATGCCGGGGGGGTTCGACCCGACGAGGTACGACCCTCCGGTCTGCTCATGGGATTTCCTACCTCATTCTCGCTTCTACTATACCGACCCCAGCATGGAGCCAGACCTTCTTCTCCGATCGCCTAGTCTTCACTTCTCGGCGGCGATCTGCCAAGTATGCCTTGAACTTTCTCCTATTTCAATTGTGTTTTAAACCAAAACATATCCAAAAACTTAAAAAAGAACTTGGACTTAGATGTATGCACAGGGTAGGCCCGAAGCGTTTGGAATGAATGGTTTCATGGAATAAGCACTAAACAACT
>JAUTBS010044140.1:0-13843 GCA_032361285.1 Aequorea victoria
GATTTTATTGAGAATTAACTCGATTTATATTAGTTTGGTTTGGTTTGGTTCGATTCTAATAAACCATTAATCTAATTTTGAATTAAAAAAAAAATCAATCAGATTTATTCGGTCTTATATTTAGCATAAAACTGAACAAAACCGACCTATGGTGCTTGGTGTCATGTTTGGCAAAACTTATTTTATATATTTTATTTTTATTTTTATTTTTATTTTTTAAAATTTTTTTAGATTTGTGTTTAATCTTTTTGATTTCTTTTGTTATAAAATATTTTGTTATTAATATTAAAAAAGGTTTATTAAAAACAAATATAAATTATATTTTAGCTAAGAATAGATTTTTTCTTTTGTAATATTTTTAATTTTAATTTTTTCATTTTAAATTTATCATAAAAATAACTTAAAAGGTATAAAAACAAAATTAAAATAAAAAACTATGTAAAAAATGGTCATGCTAATGACAGTCAATCAGATTATCGTTAAGAGCTTAATAGAGACAAAAAAGTTCAAATATTAATACACTTTTAGAGGTGGGCTCTAACACTTTTATAAATGTCAATACATTTTTTATAAAAATAATACACTTTTTGACTCTTGACGATAACCTTAAGTATTGTCGTTGGCGTTCTCCTTTGAAAAAAGGTAATTGTCAAACAAAAAAGTTCTAATATTAATACACTTTTAGAAATGAATCTTATCACTTTTATAAATTGTTGGCATGAGTTGTCAATTAAGAGACAAATTAGAGAGATTATAAGAATAGCCATAAGTAAAAAATTTCTTCCATTAATCAACCATGATTATAGTCCTAAGATCTGTATAGCCAAGAATAAGGTTGTTAATCTCTCTATATATTGGTACAATCTCTCTAAAAAGCGATGAAAAAAATAGAATGATAGAAAATTTGTCATGGTATCAGAGCCACGTGATCTCTAGTTCTGTAAAGACCCGAATTTTCGTAAAATCTAACTTAGGCGTAAACCTACCCTAATTGGAATACAAGATATTCAAACTCTAGAATTTAAATTCTTATAAACCCTAATAGTGCTAATTAAAGGTTCAATACTAAAAATAATCAAGTAAATGAAGTCTTGAACTTAGAACCTAAAGAATTTAAAGTTAAATTAGATGGACAATGTTTGGTCTCATAGATCACAAACCAAACATGAGATTTTGGATTAAAGTCCAACATGGAAATTCAATCCCATAAAATTATAAATTAAATGAATGGATTAAATTTTAATTCTAGAGTCCAAAAAATTGAATTAAATCCCATTCCATGAACTAGTCTTGGAAAATTGCATAAAAAGCCTAATTTTTAATTTAAGACTAAAAAGGGGCCCACTTTAATTCCTAAATTATGAAAATTATAAAATTACAAAATAAATTCAGCCCCCAAACAGCCCTTGGCCGAAATTCCCCTTGGTGGGAAGTTTGATGTGACAATTTTGTTGAATTATTGAAAAAATAGAAAATTAGGAGATATGTTTGATGTGATGTTTACTTAATTAATAAGTAAGCCTAGTTTGGGACTCCAATTATTATTCTACCTTAATAAATTAATTCTGGAAGATAATTGTACACATAAATAAATTTCAAGAAGATAAAAATACATAAAATAATTAAATCATGGGAGAAAACTACCCAAAGAAAAATTAAAGCATTATTACTTTCTCATTTTCTCATCATGCTTGGAATGACTTAACATCTTCCCATCAACTATTCTACCATGTCTTTGTGTCCCCCTTTAGAAGACGTTTTGGCTAAATGAAGTCATCAAGATGGGAGACTTGATTGACTAAATAACTGAATTAATTAAAAAGAAAAAAATCATGAAATTGTGCCTATAAATACCAAACCCTTCCCAAGCTATTTTTCCATTTCATTTCCCACTCTCCCACTCTCTCTCTAGACCCTCCCATTCGGTGGCCAGATCTGGAACAAGAAGGAGAAAAATAAAAAGAAAGGGAAGGAGAAGAAAGGAGAAGAAAGAAGAAGAATGAAGAAGGAGAAGAAAAAGAAAAAGAAGGAGATCAAGAAGGCTTGGATTATTTTCTTAAACAAAGAAACAACAAGTAAGAATCCTCTAGAACTCTTCATTTATCTTCCTAATATCACATTCTTATATCCATATCTCTCTAAGATAAAAGGTGATGGAAAAAAATGAAAGAAGATGAACAAATGCCATGGAACCAAAGAAAGGAGTTGAAACCTAGGTTCTAGGGAAGGTTGTAATGAATCAAAGATAAAGAACAAAAGTTTAATTTCTGTAATCTTTTTACTGTCGGACTGTAATAATTAAACAGGTTGTGCAATCGGTGAAAATACAATCATTTTTATCTATGATAAATATTAAATTATGTTGGATGGTTGTCGTTAGAATAACCCTAAATATTATATGTATGTCTCTTAACGAACCGAATTTTCAGGGCGTTACAGGGGCTCAGTGCCCACAAATTCCATGTATCTCTCCACGAGCCAGGCATACTGGATACGTCCCAGATTGGCTTGATGAGGGACCTCGCCCAGCCAGTATGTCACACCCCAATTTGGAAAAGGTGACCGACCATGGATATTGGGCCTTAGCCCAGTGAACCAAGTAAGCCTTAATTAAACAATTAGATAACAATATGCTAAAAGATTTTAATACCAAGGATTTAATCAATTAAAATATAATATAATCAAAATAGGACAACAACCCATAATATCTCAACAATATCCATTATTCCAATAATTCATGATAATAATTTTTTATTCAATGCGGAAGCAAAAAATACATGTCCTAAAGGTCTTATCCTGAATCCCTTGAAGCTATCGAGCCCATCATCTAGCTTCTTTCTTGATTATCTGAAAATGTTATAGTACAACGTCAGCTAAAGCTAGTGAATGGAAACATGTATAATAAGATATAGTTCAAAATAGGGAATTCAATTAGTTTTATACATCAATATAATCATGGCATGATATATATAGTAATATCAAAAAGGGGGATCACACAACCCATCATTTCATTTTAAAATGGCTATCATTCAACCCATCATTTCATTTCAAAGGGCGATTATTTAATCCATCATTTTATTTCAAAAGGGCGATCATTCAATCAATCATTTCATCTTAGAAATATATATTTTTTTCATATGGTCTCGTTATCAACACGAGTCACCATGATCTCAACTGGACATCAGAGGTGTCCTCAAACATCAGATGAAATATGTATGTATCATATTAATGGTACAGCGATATGCTCATCAAAAAGTGGAAGAAATCAAATTAAATGTCACAGGAACATCCTGTGCATAATAATGCCACATCATAACTCAGGGCAGTCTCGGCCCATTGGATCCAATATCAAAATAGGGTCACCACAAGTTGGCGCATGAGTTTGTTCCCTAAACAATCACGGTTAAGGTCACCGGATACACCCGGGCTGTCTCTTAAACCGTTGAGTCAACTAGAGTCACCGCAAGATTCAGATCGGGTATGTTCCCTAGCTGACTAGAGTCACCTCCATAGAGGGCTTTCCCTGGACTTTTTATTTCCAAGAATCATATCTCATAATCACACCATATATATATAGGAATCAAAATTTCAAAAATATTTGTACAATGAATTTGCAAGTTTATATCATACAATATCAATTTAAAACATATGCATTTCCTTTTTCAATATAATTTTGGGAATACAGAGATTTTATTAAAAGTACATAGAATGTAAATCCACTCACCTGATATCCACTGCAAGCTCAAATGAAATAGAAAGCAAAGGTAAAAATCCTCATCACCCTGATTATATAATACATCATAATTCATAAAGAAGCTAATAAACTATTTATAGATACCAAACGAACACTTTCCCATTTTATAAGCCTTATTGTTTGGTTCTGGTATTTATTTAATTCTTAATTAATTTAATTTATCATTTAAATTGATACCCAAATAGAGCCTAAGCTTTAGGATTAATCACAAGAATTATTTCAAGGATTTTCGGCACTGTGAGTCGACCCAAAGGGTCTCTGAGTCGACACAGCAAGGTTGTGTCTCGACTCAAAGGCAAACAGTCTCGGCATAGGCGACTGTGAGTCGACTCAAAGGTGTGTGGGTCGACCCAAATCTCTCAGGTGGTCATGAGTTGACACCACAGATGTCAAGCCCCGCCCCGCCTCAAGCATCGGGCACAGAACCAGAGGATGAGTACTCAACCCATCGTACTTAACATCATACACAACATCTTGAGCATAATTTTTTTTTCTTTTAACATAACATCAGGACTTCATCCTTGGGCCCATCACAACATCCAATAATATACATATGAGGGATCACAGCCTCGTCAACATCCTTTCATTAATTACATTCCAAAATGAGAAAAAACAAAATGTGTTTCCAAGACTCAACTTTCCTACTACCTTCCCTAAAGCCTAAGACCACAGTGGACAGTACTAGACATCGCCTTGATTTCAGCTCTTGTCAAAAACATCAATCTGTGTAGGGGTGAGCTATAATTCACGTGCTCACCAATCACAAGCAAAAGTATTATATATGGCACAATTGAAGAAAATAGTTCATTACTTCAAAAACAGGATAACATTTCACAAAGCATATACTTTTATCGTAAATCATTTCAAGTTGTCTACTTTTCACAAATAACCTCATAGAAGAGGGTTTTTCAAGTATCAATCTATTTTCAACCTTTCTTTACTTTCCATCTTTATTTCGTTATTTTTCTTACAAGAGCGTTGTTCGTCATCTTTCTATTCATTATGTTTTAAAAGAATATATTTTATTTTATCATCATTCACCTCTCACTGGAGGAATTTCCATAACCAAAATACCATCACCTCTCAGTGGAGGATTTTCTATATCATAAAATCATCACCTCTCAATGGAAGATTTTTCATATCATTTTCGTTCATTCACTTAGTAGTGATTATTACGTCTTTTCATTTCACACATCCACTTAGTAGTGGTAACATAATCAATCCTTTATTAATCATATTTTCTCATAAATGTCTTGGGTTGTATTAACCTCCCAACCAGGAGTTGTTACAGTACTGTTAACGTGAATGTCCCGCCAACTGAGTGGACAGGGTTAAAGATCATTTCCCGGGCCACCTCGACAATGCTCAGGGGTAGAGCTAGCAGAATAATATGGTATATACCCACAAACCGTTGTGCAGTATACCCATCACATAAAATATGCCCACGAACGGTTGTGCGGCATACCCGAAAATATATATATCTAATAACATGGAGTATACCCACGAACAGTTTGTTCGGTATACCCATCACATGGTGTATGCCTACGAACCACTATTCGACATAACCCTCACATGGTATATGCCCACAAACAATTGTTTGACATACCCATCACATGAAATATCAATGCTATCGTGATACACATATCATATCCATTAATCATTTATCCAAACTTTTATTTAACTTCTTCATTATTTGTCATATATCATCTCTCATAAAACTTTCATAACCTTTATAAGTTAGTTCTTCCTCTTTTTGCATCAATTAACATATCTTTCAATGTAATCCATGTCCTCATAGTTCTCATGTTCTACTATATCCTCAAAGCTCATTTCATAACAAATTGAGTTCGGGTTCCAAAATAGATTCATAGTTTATTTGAAAAAAACAAAGGTTCACAAATTATTCCTTTCGTAAGAAAGATCACCGTTTATTTTCATAAAATATCTAACTCCCTTTTCAAAACATAAGTTTATAAGATAGTTCATAAAACACAATTTCGCAAGTGTAGGTTTCATCCACAAGTTAAACCACAATTCATCAAAGCATAAAGAATTTAACCATTTACACATCCATCATACCAAGCTAATGATAAGAACACCCACCTCAAGAATGAGTGCTCCTCCTCGAGCCACGTCCTCCGATTCATTCCGAAACTCCGGTTCGTAATACATAGATCGGATAGGAACTTAACTACGCAAACTAAAGGGACACATGAATACATGTGTGGTATGCAAGTAGGGTATTTTACTTCTTAATTTTTTTTTTTTTGATCATTCTTAGTACCCTCATAACCTCCAATGTCCCTCACCTAGGCTTAAGTACTTACGTTTGGCTCAAAGCTTCCTTAAACTTCCTTTCTCTATTTTCCCAGATTCTTCCATAAGGGCGTAAAATACTTTATAAATACCAAACCTCACTGGAAACTTATGCATATTTACAGAGAGGTATATGGAGATGTTATCTACATTTTCAATGAAGGAACCGAGATCTGGTTGTGAACAGAAAGGGGCCCAAAAATTGCTACCACGGAATCTGTTGACAGTAGGGTCAGTTTGGAAAAATCGAAATATCTCACAATATATTGAATGAAATCAACTTCTGTAAAATGGGGATGACACTTGACTCATAGATCTGTCTTTGGATATGTGGATCATCACAAGGGGAGTTTTATAGAGCAAGATACAAGGTTTCAAAGTGGGCTCTGTTTCTGTCTCTCTGTCACAGAAACTTCAAAAATAGGAAAAGGGTTCGAAAATACATTTTTGGATCCAACAAAAAATCACACACTCTCAAGACATCCCAAAGAATCTTTGGTATAAACAGGTTTTTATTTAAAGTTCATTTGGTTCCCACGAAAAATATAGTAAGGGCTTACAAATAACTGTGTTTTTATGATTTCTTCACAAAATCTTACAACTAACAACTTCTTCCATTTTAACCCATCCAAGGCATGTCCAAACATTTATCAACAACATAATATACTCTTAAAAGTTTCTTAATCATTTTTCTACATTATTTATGCTTCATCTTAGGTTCCTTTAAAACTTCCCTAGAACATGGTTTCAATAACACCTTGGTTCTATGTCCTTTCTCCATTCTCATTCGTTTTCATCCATGTTTCTTTTATCTTAGAGAGGATCAAGGATGATAAAGTGTTATTTGATGAGAGATAAGATTCTTAGAAGGTCCCTTACTTGATGATTCTTGATCTTAGAGGATAGACTTTACTTCCTTGTTCTTCTTTCTTCTTTCTTCTTTCTTCTTTCTTCTTTCTTCTTTCTTCTTCTTCTTCTTCGTCTTCTCCCTTTTCTTCTGGTTTGGCCGAGTGCCTTGAGGGGGAGAAGAGAGAGAGAGTGGAGAGGAGATAAAAAGTTTGCAAAGTGATGAAGAGTGGTCCTATTTATAGGAAGAATTTCCAAGATTTTCTAATTAATTAATTTCCACAATTTTAGTCCCTTCAAGAGTCATCCGTCTTGATGACCAACTTTGGCCCAAAAATCTTCCCACATGGGAGGTTGGGATCATTGTTTGGGAAAAAGAAATTAAAATGATGATTGATGAGATTTCTAGCAGAAGTCTCCCAAAAGTCAGCTTTAGTTACTATTCATCCTTACTATTCATCCTTAACTGGTTTCCTTTCTTAACTCTCTTATTTTCTGTATTCTTTTCCTTCATGAGGTATATTTAAGTGTATAAATACCTCCCCCAATTAATTAATTAGGGTAGAAGACAAGTTGGAGTCTTATTTTTGGTTTGCTTCTAAAATAAGAAAACTATTACATCACATTCTTTCTCCTCATTTTCTATTTTTCTTTATTCATTTTTCCAAGAATTATGTCACATCATAACTTCTCACCTATGGGAATTGAGCTGGCCGGCCAAGGGTCTGTTTGGTAGTCAATTTATTTGGTTCTTTTTCTTACTTCCATAATTTAGAAATCCATATGGGTCCCTTTTTGGTCTTTGTTTAAAATTTGAACCTTTTTTTTATTTTCTAAGGCTTCAACTCTTGTTCTTCCAATTCAATTTAATCCCAACTAAATTTTGGGCTCTAAGACTTCTAATACCGTGTTTGGATTCAATAATCCATTTTTCTTCGGCCCAGTCTGTTGATATGAGGGCTCTTAAGTAGGCCATCGCTGCTGACTTTCGTCCTGATACGTCGAAGAATGATGTTGTTATTTAGTTGGCTTCTAGGAATGGTATTTTCTCCGTTAGATCCCTCTGGACCCAGTTAAGGGCTTCAGGTGCCCAGGTCCCGTGGTTCTCGCTGGTTTGGTGAGGAAGCACATTCCTAGGTTTAGCTTTATTCTTTGGGTGGTGATTCGGCATAGATTGTATACGGGGGACCATCTTCGTTTCTTTGGTTTGGGCTCTTCCTTTCAGTGCATGTTATGCTCTGGTCACAAGGAGTCTCATGATCACCTTTTCTTCCAGTGCCCGTTCTCTCAGGCGGTGTGCGGTAAGATTTTGGGAAAATGTGAGGTTTATTCTTGGGTGTTGTCTTGGAATGGGTGGGTGTCCATGTTCTTTAGGATTTGCGAGGGGAATTCCTTTCGAAGTTGTGTGTTGAGGGTGGTTTTTGCTGCCACGGTTTATAGTCTTTGGAGGGATAGGAATTTAAGGAGGTTCCAAAACTCTTCAAAAGTGTGGGCTTGTGTGCTTCGTGATATTTTAGGTTTAGTTCGGGATAGGTTGTCTCCTCTCGGGGGTTTTTCGTCGACGCATATAAATTATGATATTATTCGTAATTGGGATTTGTCCTAATTTTTTGGTTTTAGATCTAACCTATTAATATTGTAGCTGTGTTAGGTTGGTACAGTTTACAGGTTTTCAGCTCTTGTTTGGTGGGTGTGCTCCTCATTTGCTTTTTTTGTTTTATCTTCTTTTGGTTGCCTTTGGCTCCTCTTCTGTGGGTTGCCTCTGGCTTATGCTGGTTCTTGTCGTGGGCTCTGCGGGGTGGTGTTGGAGGCTGCTGTTTGCTCGTTTGTGGTCCTCTGCTCTGCCATGGTTTGACAGAGGTTTTTTGGGTGTGGCTTTGGGACTGTTGTGCCTGGCTTTGCCGCTGCTGGTCTTGGTCTTTGGTAGGCTTTGCCGATGCTGGTCAAAGGTTGAGATGCTGGTTTGTCCTCAGTTCCCCTTCAGCTGCTGCAGTCTGTTGCAGCTGGTCTCCCCTTGGATGAGGCTAGCTGTTGCTGCTATTTTGTTGTTGTTGGGCTTTCTTCTACAGGTAGTTTCCCCTTGGCTGGTTTCCCCTTCTATAGTCAGTTTTCATGTTCTTTTGCTGCTGTTGAGTTTTCTTCGGGGTATCTTCGGCTCTTTCGATTTTGCCTCTGCTGTTGCAGTCTTCTGTTGTTGCTGTTATCTGCCTGAGCTTTCTTTTGTTGATGGTTGTTTCTACTGTTTGTTGTTGATGTCCCTGCTTGCTTTTGTGGAGTCCTTGTTTCCCTTTTGGTTCCTGGTGGTGTCTTAGGCTTGGTTCTGCTGTTATTTTGTGGTTTTGCCAAGTGCCTGCTTTTTGGTTTGTGATAGCTGGTTGCTTGGTCTGTTTTTTTTTTTTTTTTTTTTTGGTGTTCAAGGTAATCCTTGTTTTGTACATGGGTTTGTTCTGGTGCATGTTTTGGGGTCTTCCTTAGGCCTTGGGTAGTGGCTTGTTCGGGTCTTATGTTTCCTGGGGATTGCCCCTTGTATATTTGTATTTGTTCTTTTTCGTTTATTATATTTTAATTATCCTAAAAAAAAAAGACATTGTTTGGTTTTATGGGGAACAAATTTTCTAGAATTAAGGTACTTGACATGATTTTTTATTTATTTTTTATTTTTTAATTTCAATTATTTCATATCACAACTCCTCTCCTCAACTATTTTTTTCATGTGATTATACAATTCTTTGAAGACTTTTAAGTCTTGAATGAGGTAGGAAGACAAGTCTTCCAAGTGACCATCTTTTCCATGTCTTTTTTTTTTTTTTTCCCACTAAAATTGTCACATCAATCCTTCCCTCTTCATGGATGTCGGCCAAGGGCTTCTAGAATCTTTAAATTATTGTTTTATTTATTTATTTTTTTAATTCATGAAATGAAAATTTATTTTGGACCCAATTTCACTTTATTTGGGCCAAATTTTAAGTTTGGGCCTAACTTTAATTTGAGTTTGGAAATAATTTAATTGAGCCATTAATAATTTAATTGGACTCAAATATTTATTTATTTTTGGCCCCCATAATATTTGGCCCAAAGCCCTAATTAAAATTCCTTATTAGACTTTTCAAAGTTTGGGTCTTATTTAGACCTTCCATGAATTCTCGTCTTTTGAACTCTCAAATTGAGTTCTTTGATTTGTGACTCTATGTAGCCATTATGGTTGAGCTTAACTTTTTTCTCTACCCAAATTTGTATTTAAAAATTTGGGCTTTAGGGGTTCATGGGCCTTACTTTGGCCCGTTTCGATTTTCTACGCCTTTTACGCATTTTGCTGGACTTTTCAACTTGAATGTTTTTAAAATTTTTTTGTTCAACCTTTATTTGAACTCTTTTTATATCTTTCATCATTTTAGATTTATCCTATTTTATTTTTCATTCATCGATCCTTTTGTTCATAGGGTTTGAATGTCATTTCATAAGACGTAACGTCTTTGTTCTAAATTTAGCGTGCAAGGATCATGTTCGAAAAAAGTGAGGCATCACAACAATAATACTCCAAAATGAAGAAATGAAAGACTCACCGGTTGTGGAGCTTCCTCAAAAAAGAAAAGTTTCGAAAATATGTTGGTTTCACAAAGATTTCTGCAAGAAAAGTCTTACAACGACTTTATGTTAGATTTCTTCAACTTCTGGCAGTCACTCTTGAATGTGCAGTGCGAATTATTTTTAAAAAAAGAGAAGATAAACACATAAGATAATCTTATATATTTTAAAATTATTGTGAAATTAAGAAATAAATAAATGACAATATAGTCAAATGGGCAAGATAAATAATGAATTCATCTGTGACGCATTAGCCCCGACGCAAAAAGTTTTATTTAAGCCAAGTCGTTTGAACTATGGTAAAAAAAATATTTAAAACGATGTAGTTTTATGTTTGCCGAAGTTTTGCACCTGCTCACCTCGAGATTCATTTACAACTTGTGTGGAAGTTTTAAATATATTTATGGGTTCAAATATATATTCTTTTCCTTTGTAGAAATTATTTTAAAAATTTTAAATTAAACAAAAAAAATGTATATTTTATCAAACTGTTTTTATTTTTTTTTATTTTTATAATTCAATAAAACTGAGATTGTTTATTTTATGAAACTATTTTTTCTATGAAACTGGGATTGTTTAAAATTACGAACAGAATACATGTTTAAAAACATTATGAAGCAATAACTGTTAAAGGTGTGGGAGTAAAAAAAGTTACTGGTTTGTACGTGGGTTTGTCAGCAATCCTTTTACATTTATAACATTATAAATTTAGCAAGGAACAACTGTCTTTGTGATGGAAAAAAATAAAACAGCTGAACAATTTCGAAATAAAAAACTCTTTGACAGGGCTTCACTTAAGGGAAAGAGTGGAGTGGTGGAAAATAGGGACTGTTTTTTATTAGAGCATTTTTTATTTTATTTTTGTTTGGAACCTAAGGCTCCGTTTGTTTTGGTAAAAAATATTTTTTTACATAATTTTTTATTTTCTGGAAAATGACTTATTTTTCTGTGTTTGGTTGCGACATGAAAATACTTTCTAGAAAATATTTTCAATTGTTTGGTTCGCACAAAAAATCATTAATATTTTTTGCTTGTTAAAAATTGAACAAAAGAAATCAAACACCAGAAAATGTACAAAATACCAGAAAATGTATAAAATATTTTTCATTGGTTTTAAAAATATTTTCCATTAGTTTTAATTTTCTGTTGTACCAAACACCAGAAAATATATAAAATATTTTCCATCAAAACAAACAGAGCCTTAATTACTATTTCATCTACTAGTCTACAACTCTACGTTGTATGTGTTCAAACCACCTTAATATATTTTCTCTCAACTTGTCTACAATTGATGCTACCATGTCACAAATAAGGAATAGTTGTTATTATTTTGCCCCCCCCTCCCCAACTACACACATCAGCACATACAAAAACTGCAAAATTTATCTTTAATTATTGAATGTGGTCTTTCAAGGGTCTTAGTTGTTTGATATGATTTTAAATTCATAGAATATTAATTTTGTCACATCTTGTATGTATTAGTTGAGAAAAACAGATAGAATAATTGTAGAGATGATAATAGAAGATAGAAGAAAAAATAGTGAGAAATAGTATGCATTGAAGAATGACAGAACAACTTAGGATTCTCTCCCTTACTAATATTTATATATAATGAGACTAAAGTACAATAATACCCTTAAAAAAAATAACTAATAACTTAATACTCTCACTCAAGTTGGTGCATAAATATTTCTCATGCCTAACTTGCATACAATGGGGGGAAACACTTTACTACTAAACCTATTAGTGAATACAGCTGCTAATTTATCCTCTAACTTTACAAAGGGCATACAATCAAACCCTTGCAGAATTTCTCATTGATAAAATGCCTATCAATCTCTATATGCTTTGTTCTGTCATGTTGCACCGGGTTATGAGCAATGTTGATGGCAGCCTTATTGTCACAATACAACTTCATAGGTCCATCATCCTCAATCCCCAAATCTTTCAATAGCGCTTGGAGCCACCGAAGTTCCCAAATTTCGTGAGCCATAACTCTATACTCAGCGTCTGAACTCGATCTAGCTACCACTGTTTGCTTCTTACTTCGCCAAGTAACTAGATTACCTCCTATCAAAGTACAATAGCTCGACTTAGATCTATCATCAACACAACCAGTCCAGTCTGCATTCGTGAAAGCTTCTAATCTCAAATGACCATGATTGGAGAACAAAATTCTTTTTCCTGGAGCAGACTTGAGGTATCTCAAGATACAGTAAATAACGTAAAGGTGTACAGTACGAGGATCATGCATGAACTGACTGACAACCCCCACCACATATGCAATATTATGTCTAGTGTGATATAAATATATCAATCTCCCCACAAGTTATGGACTCGCCGTCATCACTACTAAGGCGATGATTAGCTTCAATATGCGAGTCTTCTAGTCGACAACCCAACATGCATGTCTCCTCCAGGAGGCCAAGAATATATTTTTTTTAGAAAATAAAGATGCCCTTATCTGATCTGGTAACCTCAATCCCATGAAAATACCATAACGCTACCAAAACTTTCATCTCAAATTCTTTAACTAGACATACTCTACATCATTGTCTGTCACCACTATGTCATCAATGTTGAAGATTATGATATTTTTCCTTATGATTATGATTCTATTTCCTTGTATAGATGATTATGATTGTGATTTGTTTTTATTTCCTTAGTTATTTATTTCCTGAATTAGGTATCTCTGTGTATATAAATATGTGGTTACAATATGAATGAAATCAAGAGATTTAATCTGAACTTCTTCTTGGTATCAGAGCCAAATTCTATCCGTGTGTGGTGTTCCTTGTTTGTCATCGTCATCATCGACAAACCCTAGCTGTCGCTGTCTATGCGTAGCTAGTTCTCCACCATACCTGCGGCATCGTCTCTGGTTTGCTCATCGTCGAAGTTCATCGACGAAGCACTGTTCATCGCACTATTCATCATCTCCATCGACCATCATCGCCACTGTTCATCGCTTGCAAGTGGGTCATCCACGACCTCGCGACCAGTCGGTCGATCTCTCGCATCAGTCACCTCGGTCGACATCGAACCTCGCCGTTGCCTCTCGCCGACTCTGCCTCAGTCTTCATTGTGCGGCGGCGCGATCGAAGCCCTCCTCTGGTTTCGCGATCGAAACCACACCACCGAACCACACCGTCGACCGTCGGCACCTCCTCTTCTGCATCGCCGACCATCACCGACCAGGAATCGACTGTCGTCCAGTCGCCGTCGCTGTCACCGACGACGAATCAACCAGTTGACTTTCGGCCTCTTTTGGTTTCATCATCTCCGAGCCTCGTCTGGCTCAGCCACCTGCTCGCCGACCTTAGTCTGGCTCCGGCGACCCTC